>JAUZSV010363334.1:0-11360 GCA_034780495.1 Parotocinclus cesarpintoi | reverse complement strand
CTGCACATTCTTGTATTATATCTGTATATTTTAAACAAATGGTGCTAGTTTTTATGTAAGTTAATGTGTATATTTTTTACATTTTCTTTTTAAATTAATGTATATTGCAACTGCGAGGGACCGAGCAGCTAAACATTTCACTCACCTTTCACAACTGTGTTAATGTGATGTGACAATAAAGGGATTTCATTTGATTTGATCTGTGATGCTGGGCATAATTTAAATCTTTATTATGACTGACTTCACAATTTGCACAAAATCAAATAATGTTTATGGAAAGGCTTTCTTATTATTTCAGTTTATTTTAGTTATTATATCAGTATATCAGTTTATATTACATTATATATTATATCAGTTCATTATATCAGTGACATTACTGATAACTACTGTATCTGGATATGTTCAATCTAAAATATTGTGCTAATCTTTTGGAAACCTTTTAATATGTATTAATTATAATGCATAAATATGTAATACATCATGCAGAAGTGATCATTTCTTTTCTACTTAAAATCAGTCAAAGCCATTACTTGATCAGTGTGCCCAAACATTTTCATTTCTGTACATTTCCATTACATTCAAACATTACTGTAATTGCTGGTCATTTCAAACTCAGAATCCAGAGGCATTCAAATTCAGTAGATACTTTATGTTAATTTCAGGGTAGATAATTTACTTTGTAGTTTTTTTGTTATATAATATATCTATACATAATATATAATGTATCACATTACAACCCCAATTCCAGTGAAGTTGGACCTATATTTAATTGAATACAATGCAAAGACAAGATATTTAATGTTCAAAAAAGAACAACAGAAAAGTTGTTCTTAAACTTTTTGACTATTGGCTCATGCAGTTGATTAACAAAGTGGTGAACCTTTTCAGGATGCGACTTTTATATATGATATGACACTCATCTGTGGAATGTTCCAAACAGGTGTTTTGTGAGCATTCCTTAACTTTCCCAGTCTTTTGTTGCCCCTATCCCAACTCTTTTGGAATGTGTTGCAGGGACCAAATTCCAAATGAGAGAATATTTTCAAAAAACAATCAAGTTTATCCGTTTGAACATTAAATACCTTGTCTCGATTAAATATGGGTCGAAAAGGATTTGCAAATCATCATATTCTGTTTTTATTTATGTTTTACACAATGTAATTTAAGTTGTAGTGATAAATCAGACATGTAGATGGTTTAAAGCACTGACAGGAAATGGGTTTAACTTTTGCTTCTACAAGCCCCTTATGTGTGGTTTTAGATTCTTGCATGTTTAACAAAATGTGCATCTATTTTCTTTCAACTGACACCACCTCATGCTAAAAATATCCCCCAGTGGCCCTGTGTGTTGTTTAGTTTACTGTAATACACAGTGCAAAACATCCACTGTTGACAAAAAAGTTTCTTTATGAATGTAACAGATAACTTAAGTAAAGGGTACATTTGAAACCTTTTTGATTAAAGTGACTAAATGTGTCTTTCTAACTTTGCATTGTCTTGTTCATACATCTTGAATGGATTAATTTAACTTTAAAATCTCACTGTACTTTTCTGTATTGATGCTGTCATCAAATGAATTACCTTTGCCAAGGGTACTGACAAAGCCCCATCCAATGACAGACACTGGCTATGGACTTGAGTCTGGATGATCATTTTTCACTTTGACCTGAATTTTTTTCTTTGACCTACATTTCATTTCTTCCATAAAATGTTAAATACTAATTGGTTTGACCACAATACATGTTTCGACTGTGATGGTCCATCCTAGATGCCTCAAAGATGAACAAAGTATTTTTACACAGTAAAGTTTTAAGTGGCATTTGTTAATGTAACTCTTTATTGTAGTGCTTGATAACAATTTAATAAAGTAATGCCATTCCCATATTATTATGTCAGCTATTGATACATGATCGGTCTTGAAGCAGTGCTGTCTGAGCAGTTTGCTGGTGTTCAGCTTAAGCTTGCACTGCTGGCCTTAACAAAATGAAATTAAGTTGACCAAAAGATGAAATATTAGTCATTTGATTGAAAGACACCACTGGGACTCAAACCTAGGTGACTTTTGTGGTGGGCTAGCAAATTGTTGTTATGCCACCTGAGCACCATAAGGGTCCGTTATGAAAGGAATTGTCTTTTTATGAAGTGCATAAATTATTTTACAAAATTAAAGTATATTGGAGGAGATTATAGCAGTTAAGAAACTGGACTATGGACCTAGGAATATGCAGGAGGTTATCTTTCTCTCCTACTTTTTTATATAGTTTTAGCAATCATAGATTTTTTCAATGATATTTACAAGTTTGTTACATTTTGAAAACATCAAACAGGGAAATTTATTTGAGGCCGATTATTATCATGAGTTCATTACAAAATGAGGGTTTAACCAACTTATAGATATTTGTGCTACAGTGTAGTGGGTGAAATGATCTCAGTATGCTGGATTTTAATCACCAATTTACGCAGTACCTTAACCGCTAGGCTACCACAGGCTACAACAAATCCTTGAAGCATTCTTGCTACAGTATATAATATTTGTGCAGGTTATATTGTATAGTGTCATATCCATTCTTGGAGATAGAGTCAGTCAGTCAATTTTTGCTTTTGCAAAGTCAAGCAAAATTCCTGTTTTATCTTCCCATGATTTTTTCCCTATGCATTGCTCAAAAAGAACGTAAAATAAGTTGTAGTCTTAGATACAACTTAGAATAATTTGTTTATAACTTGGCCTGATTTAAACTATATTTGACTTTATATCAATAACAATCACAATATATTTTTGTAACTGACTTCACAGCATGCAAGATAGAGTTAGAGAATTAGTGTTGCACATGGCATGCTTATGCAAATTCTGCCATCTATATTGGGGTTTAGTCATGAGTCTTCAGGCATTCAAAACAGGATGTGGTGTTTTAGTGACTAGCTATCAGGCTTGCTATATCTCACTAAAGCATTCTCAGAGATCCTTCCTGTATAAAGCAACATGAGCAACACTTAATTTAAAAAAAGACAATATGTATCCATGGCAAATATTTTATTATAATGTAATAAATAAATTACATTAACTGTATTGATGTGTGCAAGACTCAGGACACATGGCATGCGGCATTGTAGACATTTTTTGGAAGTTTCTTTGTTGGTATCGATTTTCAGACGATCACTTTGGGGCTTGATGTACATTGTCTTGGTTTCTCAGAATTTGGCTTAGAGGAATGCAACAGTGCTGTGTGAAGCTGATGGTCTTTATGAGTGTTGATTGTTGAGGTCAGCGGCTATGATACAGCAGCTGCGTTCCCATCAGTTATCAAAGATATATCCAGTATTAACTGAATAAATAATAAACATCTTTGATCTTAGCTGGAATCTAAAGTAATTTATATATGCAGGAGCACTTGGAAAGTCGAGCCCCATAGAGAGTGTTGGTATCAATTCTATAGCAAATTTTTGTTGTGTACTACAATTTACTTAATTTAATGTTTATTTACTCATTACTTAATATTATTAAAATAATTGGGTCATTTTACACTATAAAAACTAAATTTAAAATGCTTGTCTGAAAGTGCTTGTAAGTATTCACTCCACCAATCATGCCCAGTAAATCACTAGTTCAAATTCACAGTTAGCCACCACCCTCTTTCTGTTCTACTATTTCCTTTTCTACAGTTTCACTTGCTGGCTCACAGAGGCTTAGGACCAAACAACTAACGGTAGGTTACATTTAATTTAGACTAAAACTCATTTTTAAATATTATATTAATTATAAAACATGACGAATATATGCCAGAAATTTGATTTCGTTCATTGCAATGCATTCATAGTATTTTCAGTCTTTCCTTCAGCCAAAATAATATTTAATTTTATTTGTAACCGTTAATAGCTATGCAACGAATCACTGTTAAATATTTTTTTTATTTCCGGCTCTATAAAGGATTTATGTTTCATTTAAATAGGTGAAATAAAAATATTACAGTACTCCCCAGTGATTAACTTAGTGTGAAAAAAGACTTTGCAGGTGCTTCCTGTATGAAAGTGGAGCAGAGTTTTGGTGCACTTCTAAGTACTTAGCACGGAACAGTATTTCTCAACAGGAAAAAAAATCATTTTCCATTTTCCCCACAGAATCCACAATACAGATGTGATTCAATTTCCTCGGATGAAATAATTCACCGTCACTCTCAGGTATGGTAAAATGTTATTTCCGTTTCAGTGATTTCTTCAACATTCTAAATACATCTAAATATTTAAAGATCTAAAGAAATCTTTATTTTAGTACATTCAGATTGAAATAATTTATTTATTACATATTCAAAAGACTTCTTTGAACCCCCATCGAGTTGTGTGTACATGAATCTAACATATTTCTGGCCTTTGCATCTGTTTGGTGTGCTCTGACACTCCCACTGTTCTGTTATTCTTTTCACATTAGTGATGACGTCACAAGATGCTGACAATAATTCCACGGTCTTTGGAGTGTTATTCCTCCTGGTCATTCTTGTTTTGCTCCTGTTCTGCCTCTACAAGTGGTTGAACCATAAAACTAGTGATCAATACACCATTGAAAAAATTGTATACAATGAAGGAGGGCTTCGTGACCGTGTGATGCAGGGCATTGAAGTGGTGCAGAGCAGGCTACATGGCTTTTTACGACCTCATCAAACTCACGAGGATGACGAGAGATGTGTTGAAGGTGGCAATTATCAACAAGGGGAAGATGCTGAGCAAGTTCATGAAGAAATTGAAACTAGGTCAAAGGATAAGGATGATTTGTCAAATAACCATTCCAGCACTGACCTAAAGAAAGGGGTGAGACAAAATATTATGAACGAGGAAGAAAAGAAACAAGAAGAACAAGAGAAAGTCAAGACACAACAGGAAGACGAAAGTAACCTTGAGGGGGACATAAAGGATGAAGAGAGAGTTGGCTTACTTGTAGACTTAAATAAATTTTCTGGTAGTGCCATTTGGTCTGAAGAGGAAAAGAACGAAAACAGTAATGTAACGGCTTTGTAAAAAAAAATAAGAAAGGTTTATGTACAAATATAAAGTACAAATATTAGTCTGATTTAGAGAAAAGTATGGAACTTATGAGAGAAGAAGTCGTAAAATGTTTTATATGGGGATTTTTGGGGGAAATTTAGTTCATTATGTAAATGTAAATGTTTTTCACGTTCTGAACTTGTTAAGGGTATTTACAAAATAACTGCATTTTTTAAATAAATGAGTTTTAACCTTTACAAATGCGCTTTTTAAAAAAGATTTTTTAAGAAACACAATCATTTGTTCTGTGCAACTGATAAGTGTTGCTTACAGTGTATCACAAAAGTGAATACACCCCTCACAAAAATTAAGGGATATTTCAAAACGGAGGAGCACATGGTCTATAACATCCACCAGCTCTGTGATGTCTTCATGGAGGAGTAGACCACCATAGAGGATTCCAGTGGCCACCTGTGAAGCTCCAGTGAACTCCATGCCCAAGAGAATTAAAGCAGTCCTGGAAAATAATGGTGGCCACACTTTGGGCACAAATTGGCCATCTTCACTTAATGGTGTAGTCACTTTTGTTGAAAGTGTTTTAAACATTAATGGCGGTCAGTTAAGTTATTTTGAAGGCACAGAAAAGGTACATTGTTATACAATCTGTAGACTGACTACCGGTAATTTTATTTATCAAAGTGTCATATGTTTATTGATATATTGTAATACATTAGAAATAGTTTAAAATATGAGGGGTGTACTCACTGTTGTGAGATACTTTATGCAACACTGAATACTTTTCCTTATATAATATTTTAATTTGTTTAATTGGGTTCCCTTTATCAAGTTTTAAGTCTTTAGGATCAGATCACATTTGACATCACACAGAAACTTCTAGAGGTTTTGCATACTTTCAAGTACCAGTAAAAGTTGATGCAATATCAACTACAAAATGTAAACATTTGGTCGTTTAACCCTCCGTTGTGTACAAATAATTTTTTTTTATGAAGATGTGGTTTAGTTAAGCAGATTACATCTTCATACAATGCTGGTGCAAGTTATTGTCCCTCAGCAGGGATGGGCAATCCCTGCAGACGACCAGTTCAATGTCATTGCTGTCTTAGGGAAACAAAAAGGCTAGAGGGCAAAAGAGCATGAAAATTGTATCACTGAGCAGTGCAAAAACATTACTTGGTTAGATGAACCAGGTTTTTGTTGCACCATACTGATTGCAGGGTCAGATTTCAGCACAAGTAGCATGGGTCAGTAAACTCTTCCACCCAGGTCTCAACAGTTTAGCCACATAGACGTGTAGTAATGTTGTGGGGGATACGTTCGATAGACTCTGTGATATCTGCTTCCTGTGGATGGATGTTTGGACAGTAGGGCATACCGTAGCATTGTTGCAAATCAAGTTCATCCCATCATGGCAGCTGATTACCCTAAGGCAATAGGACACTTTTAGCAGGACAGTCCTCTGCTAGTCATGGATTGGAATAAGGAACATGACAGCTAAGTTTCTTTGCTTCCCTGTCAATTTTATCCTTGATTTCATGGCCGAAACCAGTACGCACAATGCAAATTCACTACAGGCATTAGATTTCCAAAAGCTTGCATGGATAATGCTTTCAGTCAGAGCCAGATGTTATGTTTTTCCATTAAATAGTTGACATCCATAAATGTGTAAAAGTAAGTCAGCCACAGCAGACAGCTCATAGCTGTACGTTTTGGCTAGCCACTTACAACCGTATAAACTACGAAAAGTACATATTAGTCCACTGATGCAAAGGTATTCATTAAACTAGCAAAGCAGTAATACTAATATACTAATTATAAGGTCATATAGAGACCTGATGTTTGATGTGTCACTTGCATCAGATCGTTTCTTTTGCTATTGAACAAAAAATTAGTGGAAAAAACAAACAAACAAAAAAACACACAACAGAACAAGGGCAAACGGATGACAAATTAGACACCACAAAATTATTTAGTATTACCTTATGTAAATATTAATCTTATACAAACAACTTAACTTTAATATTTAACACAAAAAGCCTTCAGTTATTCACCACCTATAGGCTAATACAACTACAGTGATACAGGAAACAGTCTGAACGTTTATTTCTCAAAAGTGTGTAAAAAAAGACATGAACATTTAAAAACAGGGTAGTGAACTACTGTACCGTTAACAATTCATTAGCCACTCGTCTGTAAACAAGATCATCAGCCCTAACTAATTAAAAATGGGTCATAACATTTACAATACATAATCAGTGTGTTGACATATCAATATCGAGTACAATGGAGGGGAGGATTTTGTATAGAGCTGGAAAAACACACGGGCGACTTTCTTCCATTGCATGCACAACCTTTTAACTCTGAATACGCAGCATAAAGGTGAGGTCTACAAAGTAGAAAAACAAACCAATAATCAAAAGCTACCAAGAAACTAGAGTTACATTAGATAAAATCGTGTTACACTGTTACTGTGAGGATGCATTACAGTGAAATCTTAGTACAGCAACTGGAATACAGTTACTGGATGGCATAACGTTTGTAGAACGAAGAACCACTGGTGCTGAACAGAAAGCAATAAAAGTAAAAAACAATGTAGTGTTTTCATTGTATAATAAATATGCTTGGGGTAGAGTTGCTTCAGGAGTGAACAAGTGTGTATTATGCTGCTTGTGACACTAAGTGAGAAAAACTTTTTATAATACAGACCTATTAATATCTGACTAACATGTTTGAACAGTTATATTTACTTTGGGAAATACTGTAGAAACTAAAATAGCCTTTTCAGGCAGTTTGACATGGAAAATCTCATTTAAAAATCCATGTTATTGTCTTTAATAAATGCACAATTAATATCACAGTTATTTTTCACACATCTAATATAATTTTAAACTAATTAAAACAATTTGAATAATAATACAGAGTAAATAAGGCCAGATGTCACTTAGTCTGACAATCCACTTGAAATATCTTAATATTTCCTAATAATATTGGAGTGCACTTCCCCCTGGTGGCAATAACACACTTAGTATATATGCATAAAAATGTAGAATTAGTTTTTAAGTATGGCTTAAAGCTATGTAATTTTGGTGTTGGTGATTATTACTGCTAATATGTCAGCGCCTTGTCTACAAGGGGCACCATCTCATGCAATATAGAAGGACTTGCAGACCATGCACAATAATAATTCACAAAAGGCACATCAACTAAGGCACATTAAACAAACCCACATGTCCACTTAACAATAGAACCCTGAAATCTCCTGTTATTCTAAAGCAGACGGCAAAATTCACATTTAGTTTAACTGACTGTAGATTTATTAATTCTCTATGTAAGTGTAGTGCAGCCATACAATAATTTATTGAGACAAAGGCCACTGTTGTTCAGTGCCTATTCACCTCTAACAGGGTAGGCACAAATAAGCATGAGGAAAGTGACAGGCGACTTTGCAGCATGAGCTTCTTTCTGCAGCAACAGGCATTGCCATGCATGGAAACAGAGGCAGAACAGGACTAAAGGAAAGCTATAGAGGTACATAAGCAACTGCTCCTGCTTTAACCATGATCACTTTTGCTCTAAAACAAATTGTAATGATTATGAAACAAAACACAGATATTGATCAAATAATACAGTTTAGCTAGCCAAAACAGTCAAAATATGGAGATGCCAGGGTAAAATAATACTATTTGGGAAACACCAAATAATATATTAAAGAATTTAGGGTGCTAAACAAATGATCCTTAGGAGAGATTGAGATGATAAGTCAAACTGTGACGGAGCTCTGACTTCCTACTGCAATTCCAACATACACACAGACGGACATAAGCGCACACCCTTGTTTTTTAGTCATCTCCAGGCTTCATCTTCATTTGAGCCTGCATCTGAGCAATCATCTGCTGCATACGCCTTAGCTGTGAAAACAGAGTGCGCAAAAGTTTAATTAGACTGAAGATGAGAGGGACGTAACAGGACATTTTTATTTTGATTAAGGTTTCAGATTTCCCACAAGTTAACAGAAGACTCAAACTACTAAGGTATTGTTTATAACCTTAACATTACAGGGAAAACTCATTAAATGTAATGAATAACAAACCTTGGGAGGACCAAGCCTCAAAAAAGAACCCAATCCCCTTTGGCATCCTAGATGTTATATATAAATGTTATATTAAACTAAATTACCTAAACATTTGGTTGTTACTGAGTTTGCAAAGTTGGAAACTGTGTGTTAACAGCTTCATTTAAAATACTGCCTTCTCAGGCCATGTTCAAATCCTGTAAAATGTCCCTTACTGCTGCTACTTTATTAGACAGGTGTCATGTGAAATGGCATTGTACTTGTGTAAAATAAATTATATTATATTTATTAATTCATAATTTGGTATTACTATTTGTATTTAAGACTACCTACATTCTTTGCAAACAAATCAGTACAATATGACAGAAACAAACGCTTAAGAACAACATATACAGCTTGGTACAAATAAGTAGCAGAAAGTCATATATACAGTTGCAAGAAAAGGTATGTGATGCCTTTGGGAATACAGTGTTCCCTCGCCACTTCGCGGTTCACCTTTCGCAGATTTCATGCATCGCGGGTTATAATTAATATTAATGTTAAAAATATATTGTGGATTTTCGCCGTTTCGCTGGTTTTTGTGGAACTCGATCAGCACCTGCGTAGTATGTGTGGTATAGTTAACATATTCATATACATGTATATGATGAACTTTAAAAAAACAAACAACAAAAAAAAAGAATTATAAAAAATATCTTTAAAAAATGTATTCTAACAATAAAGGAATATTATAAATCATAAAATATTACAATTAACAGTAAATGGCGTATTTACTCATCGGATGAATACTCACCAAAAACGAGAAGTAGGACTAGAGCATCGGCCGCCTGAGTTACTACAGACATGACAAGTTTTTGTCTACGGTGTTGTGTTCGCTGTTTGTAAAAGTTTCCTTATAGACTGAATTCACTCAAGCCCTATGATGCCACTCAAACGTTCTGCAACTTCTACGGCTAAAATAGTGTAAAAATACTTAAATATACCCCAATATCCCTACTTTGCAGATTTTCGTTTATCGCAGGCGGTCCTGGAACGTAACCCCCGCAATAAACGAGGGAACACACTACATGGATTCCTCCATAAATTGGTCATTGGTCATGGTTTTGATGCTGTTGTGCTGTACGTATTTTTATCCTTACATAGTGTTGTGTGTTCCTTCCAAACAACCAAATTTTAGTTTCATCTGTCCACAGAATATTTTGCCAGTAGTGCCGTGGAACATCCAGGCACTCTTTTTCAAACTTCAAACATGAGGCAATGTTGCTTTTTTTGGACAGCAGTGGCTTCCTCCATGGTGTCCTCCCGTGAACTCCATTCTTGTTTAACATTTTACTGATAAGTTACTTACTTTTAAGTTAACATGTGCCAGAGATTTCTGTATGTTTTCAGCTGACACTCTAGAATTCTTCTACACCTCATTAAGCATTCTGAACTGTGTTTTTGCAGCCATCTTTACAGGACGACCACACCTAGGGAAAGTAGCAACAGTGCTGAACATTCTCCACTTGTAGACAGTCTTACCATAGACACATGAACACAAAGACTTTTAGAGATAGTTCACATCACACCATGCTTCTTGAGAACAGCAAATTCAAAACTGGTGTGTGGTGGTTGTTGTTTTTTTTTTTTTATATAGGACCGGGCAGCTTTGATTGGACTCCAGGTTGGCTGACTTCTGGCTCCAATTAGCTGTTGGAGAATTTATTAGCCTAGGGGTTCACATACTTTTTCCACCATGCACTGTGAATATTTAGATGTTTTATTCAATGAAAACATTAGTAAAAGCAGAGTGTGTTTGTCCATTGTTGTGACCTGATGATGATTAGAACATGTCAAGTCAAATTTATTTATATACCGCTTTTTACAATGAAGCATTGTCTCAAAGCAGTTTTACAATATTATCTTATCTTAAAAAGGCCAATCCCAAGTTAAGCATGCCAAGTGTGACACGTTTAATTTACATAGTAATCCTAAGGGGTTCACATACTTTTTCTTGCAACTGTATAAGCACATTTATTTATTTATTTGGCTTCTTTAACGTCGCTATCGGCATCAGTTGGACACATGTAAGAGACACACACAAGGTTATATCCATACACAAGTTCATCTTAATTCAGTCACACATATACGTGTCAATGCCAATTTTTGAGTAACCAATTAACCTAACACACGTCTTTGGACTGTGGGAGGAAACCGGAGTACCCTGAGTAAACCCACGCAGACACGGGGATGACATGCAGATTCCACACAGAAAGGACCCAAGCCGCCCCACCCTGGGATTGAACCCGGGACCTTT
>JAUZSV010363227.1:0-11360 GCA_034780495.1 Parotocinclus cesarpintoi | reverse complement strand
TACTGCACTTTAACCACAATCATTTGTTTATTTAGCAACAGTATAATGACCATATAATATTATTTCTGCCTCTTTATTACAACAAAATGAAAAAAAAGCAAGACATTTATAAAATACAAATCACAAAAACAGTTTCTACAGGATGCCAAGTTGACCGTCTACACTGTGAAAAAGCTTGGTCAAGAATGGTCTTTTTGGAACGGTAGTAAACATCAAAACACAGAGAACCGGGTGAAAAGTTATGCTGAAAAAATATATGCTAAAGCTCACAAAGACTGGAATAATGGATTGAGCATTTGAAACTGGTCATTTTCAGGGTCTTGTCATCGACAATATGTTATAAAATGTCATTAGAACGTTGCAAAAACAACAAATCTAATGGTGTCCCAAGACTTTTGCACGGTACTGTATTGTAAGTGTATGTTAACAGGAGGCAGAAAACTCAATTGGACGCTGGTCTTGTGGTCAGGACGGATGGACTGTTACCTCGATTGGGCTGTTGGCAATGGAACCAGCGATGCCGTTCTCATTAGTGATGTTGCTGGAGCTGTTGTTGGGGGAACTCGGGCCAGAACCGGGTGCACTGTTACAAGCTGAGTCTAACAAGTGGATCAAACAGGGTCTGGTCAGTACAGGGCAGCTCTCCTCCCAGCCTGAATGTCTCAAATTCTTTCTCTGCACGCAGTGGTTTGTCTGCTCACCTGAGACGTCCAGAGAACGCTTCTTAGCCATGGTGACGGGGCCGTCTCTCCTACGCAGCAAAGGGCTGCTCCGTCGCTCGGCCACTTTCTGCTTCAGCCTGGAGCGCAGCTTCAGATTCGGTTCAGAAGCTGGTGAAAGAAAACATAAGCCTTATTTAAAACCTCTTTCTTCCTACTGAAGTGTAAATCGTGCAAACTGGTTTGTTGTTTATATAGACAAAATGATTACAAGAATTACTCTTGAGGCACTTTGTTCTCTCGTTATTGCTGCTGCTTGACGAGCTACACCCCTGCCTGCGCTCACCTGCTTTAGTTTGCGACTTGTGGACTCAGTATTGAGTGTCAGATATTAAGTGAGCACATATTAAATGTTTATTAAACCCTTATTGTGTGATTTACACTTATAACGAACGTAAAAACAAGAACTACTGTTGCTTACCAACTTTTTTCAATAAAAAAAAAATTTGCAAACAAGTTTTTTAAAACGATCTACAACACAATGTATAGATACTCAGCATGCAAAGTAATAATACTGTAAAAAACAAGTCCTTACTAAATTCCAGTCAACGTTTGAAGAACTTATCCAGTGTGATCTGACGCGTTCTGCAGTGACGGACTGCACTTGAACAAAATCAATAAAGTGGTGGGTGTGGTCACCTCCCGCTGGTTTTGCTCTTGCCAACACAACTTTTCGGTTTTCCTGACCTTTGATTAAAGCAGAAATTCAGAAATTCTTTAGGATTTGGTCTGAATAAGTGGCTGGTCCCATTACCCGGTGGTCCAATTAACCAGAATCAATTGTATTATCAACTAATCATATATTGTGATTTTTATAATTAAGTTTAAATGGTTACTGCACTTTGTAGTTCTTCTCCACATCCTTTGTCCATCCCCTTTACTCTGTTCTCTAATGGTCAGGACCTTCACATGACCCCCACAGGACCAGCACAGGGCAGGCACAGGACCCTTACCGGACCCCCACAGATTCCGTACATTCTCAGCACTGCACTCACGCTGATATGCTGGTGGTGTGTACTGCTGGTACGGATGGATCCGATACACCAGTGCTGCTATAGTTTAAAACACATAGTCCACTAGCCAAAAATGTTCAGCCACCAGCATCATGTGAGCACTGATAAAAGATTACAGGATGGGTGATTATAGGATTATAGGGTGAATGTCCCTAAAAAGTGGACAGTGAATAAACAGTGTTTAAAACACCAGCAGCACCAAATTAGGCTGTAAAGAATCCATCGTCCAGCCGAAGACATAAAGGAAATGGAACAGCACTGTGTAAAAGATGGAGGGCGTTCAGCGATATGAAGCACAGTCCACTTACTGACTTTTAATTCTTTCTTTTATTTATTTCGAACTAAAGCACTTAAACGATTGAGTGTGTAATAATGGATGAGTTTTACTTCCTCAGAGTTATGTAAGGTAAATATTAAGGATGAGGTGATGCAGGGACACTCCTGGCCCGCGGGCAGAGGCTGATTGCATTGCATTTACTTCACTTTATACAGTTAAGAACCGTGTACACACACACACACACACACACACACACACACACACACAGAGTAGAGAACGCACCAAATGGTGCAACGTTACAGAGGCACTTAGAGAGTAAAAGGTAAAATCACAGGTGATGGGAGAAAAGGAAATGAAAAAGTAAATACAGAACTTTTATCTAAATGCTTAAATCATTTAGAAATAAATGGATGGGTTCTCCAATGACCCTGTAAGCGGCAATACTTTACATCTTATGAACTAATCCAAAATACTTTACAACACTAAAGTCATGAAGCTAGAACCCGCACATTATACAGTATCACAACAATGAATATAAACGTTACAATCATATCTATACAAGCAGTTATGGTTAGATAACAAAATATATTCATTTGGATTCATGACCCCTTAATTCATACAAACAACATGGAGTCTTTTCTTAAATATTAAATGTACATTTAGACATAATATTATTATTATTATCTGGACAATATTCGTTTGCTTTGTTTATTCAGCTGCTTTTCCATGAAGCTTCTAAATAAATCTCTGTGTGTGTGTGTGTGTGTGTGTGTGTGTGTGTGTGTGTGTTAGTGGGGTTCAGATGCTTAAAGATAAGAAAATGCCTACCTGAACTCAAACTGAAGACATTTCTGAAACCCAAAATAGAATCAGCACAAGCCAGAGAGCTTTACTACTTACAGGAAAAGAAAAGTGTGTGAATGTGAAAAATAAATAAACAACTCCAAAGGTTCTTAAAGTCAACAGGTCTACATAAAAAGGTTCCTGAACCAAATCTGAGACATGAAAACTGGGATTGAAATAGTAATTTCAGAACTTAAAATCTTAGTTAAAACCTCAGTAGTAAAAAATGTACGAAAAAAAAAAAAGACTATGTTGTTATTTACATAATTAATCGAGGTCTGAAAACACGTAAAATTGTGTCAGTGATTTATAGAATAAAACAAGAATGTTCATTATTCATTTATTATCTTCTGCTTAATCCACACGTGGTCGTGGGCCAGCTGGTGCAAGAGCAGGAACAACCCTAGACGGGGCGCCGGGTTGTTCATAAGGGAACACACACACACGCAGCATTGCACAAAGTCACACACTTTAGAGACACCAATTAACCTAACACGCATGTCTTTGGACTGTGTGAGGAAACCGGAGTACCCGGAGTAAACCCATGCAGGCACAGGGAGGACATGCAGACTCCACACAGAAAGGACCCAGGCCGCCCCACCCTGGGATTGAACCCGGGACCTTCTTGCGGTGCTACCCAACCAAACCCCTAATTTTGTATTCTAATAATCGTTAGCTTTAGCATATCTAAAGTGCTCATGTGCCCAAGTGTAATGGGAGGCCACACTGAATATTTACCCATGTAATTCATACAAGCTGTATTTTTCTGGTTTTATTACATTTGTTTAATACTGCATACACAGTTACTAATGCTACATTAGTTACATACTAATACTTGGAAATAATATATGGCCGTTGCACCATTGCTGAAACAATGGCATATCTAATCTAATGGTGACCTAAGACTTATGCCCCGAGGATTCCAGTTTAAATGATAATGTGACTTGTGTGTTTTCCCAGCTTATCTTCAAATCACTCCGTTTAACCAGAAATGGAAAAACATTGCCTTGCTTTTACAGTAGTTTCTATACACAAAATCTAAGTGTATGCTGTGTTAGTTCTAACCTCTTGAAAGGGGCAGAACGACGCTCGGCAAACGGCTCATAAATCACTGAGAGAAAGTTCTTGGTGAGAGGCCAGGCTGGGATTACAATGTCCAGATATCTGCTTTTTCAACAGACCCAGACCAGAGCGCAAGTCTATCTTTTGGTTCGCCCTTGGGGACAGAAGTAGCTCGCTGGGTAAAATGAACATCTTTTTCTTTGGTGTTTCAGTCCCGGCCTATGGGTGATATCAGGGCCATATCAGGTTTCAGACGGAACAGGAAATACAATATCCATGAAAGGACTAAGTGCAGTTGGCTTAATATCTTTCATCCTCGAGCTTCCAAAACAGCCACTAGAGACACGAGCACTGTATGTACTGTAGCCGTCTAACCGTCCGGCCCTGAAATGGCGACGGGCGGCGTCCTTCGGATTGATGAAGCGTTGCTTCCCCTGACCTTTTCAACCTGTAACTTCAGCCTACCAGCAGCTGTGCACCCATATCCAGATCTATCACCCTCCTTCCTCCTGCCTCTTTTCTCTCCTCTCTTTCTTGCTCGAACATCTCCACATCCTGCCCCCCAAAGTGAGTCCCCCCAGCTGGGGGTAGTGGGCTAAAGTGGGGAGATGTCTGCCGGAGAACGGCATAACACAGATATCGATTTGAAGGCCGTACAGCCCTGAGAAGTTTAGTGCTGCAACCTGAGCCACGTTGGCCGTGATAATGGGGCCCGTTCCCTCAGGAAATACCTGCCCTGTGACAGAGAAACAGAGAAGCCAGAGAGGGTGGAACAGAATGGCTATTGTTCTCGTGGCCAAAGTTCAGAAAGCCGGAGTGACAACCCAAAACAGTCTGTGCTCCTAAAGAGCCACAGTAGCCCCTAAAGCCCAAGATGACCCGCCTTGCCCAATCAAGATGCAAAGATAGGTAACAGTGCAGCCTTTTATGGTTTACAAGCAACGAAAAATGGTAAAAACACAATCAAATGTTTTGTACGTGGATGCCTTAGGTAATCTTTAAACAAGATAACATGATGTACCTCAGATCTGACTGGATAACAGACGTTCTAGGAGTGACACGTATACACGAAACCTAGCAACCTATCCGTAACAAAGCAGCAACATTGTTAAACAAGTGCAAGAAATATTATAATGAGTTTACAAACTCTACTGTCCATACTGATCTACTTAAAACATTTATTTTAATTGAAGAATGAAGTATATGATGAAAATACCATCCATCCATCCATCCATTATCTTCTGCTTAATCTACACGGGGTCGTGGGCCGCCGGTGCCCACCCAAAAACTCTGGGCGCAAGGGCAGGAACAACCCTAGACGGGGTGCCAGTCCATCGTAGGGTCTTATCCTATCGTAGGGTCACTTTGGAGACACCAGTTAACCTAACACGCATGTCATTTGACTGTGGGAGGAAATCGGAGTACCCTGAGTAAGCCCACGCAGACACGGGGAGGACATGCAGACTCCACACAGAAAGGAGCCAGGCCACTCCACCCTGGGATTGAACCCAGGACCTTGTCGCTGTGAGGTGGTGGTGCTACCCACTGAGCCACCGTGCCGCCCAAGATGAAAATAGTAAACTAAGGAGGGCCCGGTTAAAAATAACCTTAAGATAATTGAGTAAGCTTTTATGGAATAAAACACAGAAATGAAAAGTACAGTGAATTCTGTATTAAACTTAATTCATTAAAAAATGTTGGCAAATCGTTGTTCTTTGAGAGTAAAAGAGTAAAAGTATTACGGTCAATCTGTTTCGTGTTACATCACATCACCATGTCCTTGATTACTTTCCTAAAACCGAGTGCCCTGCCGTTTCTCACATAAGTAACCAATTACTTATAATCACCAACCATTTCTGATGATCCAAACTGGGCCAGAGCAGAACATTCATCTGACATCTCATTTGGAGCCTGGACGTCCAGACTTGATTTATTCACATGGAACGTAAGGCCAAGCGCTCAGTAGGTAACAACAAAAGAAAGCCGGTTCAAAGCCGGTTAAATCTTACACACAGATTTGTCACAGGTGATGTAGACATCTTACTAATGAGCTCTTTGTTTTGGACTCCAGGCTAATCTCTAGGACTGATGGATGGCTTGGTGATGTCTCTATATTAACGCTTGTGGGAGATGTCATGAACAGACCTATTAGAGATAATGACAGATTTTGATGTTCACACCAAATGATACTGATTACTGGAAGATGAGCAGAAAGGATGAAAAGACTTGGAGTCAACATTAGTGTTGTTGTCCAGACCAAGACTTGTAGTGGTCGAGTGAATACCGAGACCAGGAGTGACTGAGGCTAAAAGCAGACACACATATGTAAGAGAAAAATGAAACAAATGCACTGCTCACATAAATTGGGGGATATTTTGTTTTAAACACAACTCAATTACAGTGATTAGGTAACAAGTGATAAATTCATGTGGGTAAACAGGAGCATGTCAAACTGGACCAGAGTGCCCCCACATTGACTGTTCAGTAAGGTGAATGGTCACCCAAGAGGGCCAAAGCACACTGGCAGCGATGGGCCATGGACAGGATCAGATTGTTCTTGTGGGATCCTCTTCGTTATTATTTTGAAATATCCTGTAATTTTTTGAGCTTTTCGAAGCAAATGATATAGCCAGCAACATTAATTACACCCATTTTTAGTATTTAATGTGAAAATAAAATAATAATAATAATAATAATTCTAGACATTGCCCGCTCAGAAAGGATTGATTTTATGTGTTATAAAATGAAAGAAAAAGTTTTATTATTATGATACATTTTATGATTAATGTAACCTCAAACACACGCTTTGGACTCGACTGGTCGCAATAACAATTTCCGAGTCACCTAACTCTAAATCTAACCCTAACACTAAATCTAACTCTAACCCTAACTCTAAATCTAACCCTAACACTAAATCTAATCCTAACCCTAAACCCTAACTCTAAATCTAACCCTAACTTTAAGTCTAACCCCAACTCTAAATCTAACCCTAAACCTAAATCTAACCCTAACTCTAAATCTAACCCTAACTTTAAGTCTAACCCTAACTCCAACCCTAAACCCTAACTCTAAATTTAACCCTAACTCCAACCCTTAACCCTAACTCTAAACCCTAACTCTAAACTCTAACCCTAATTTTAAATCTAACTCTAACCCTAAATCCAACTCTAACTCTAAACCCTAACACTAAACCCTAACCCTAACTCTAACCCAACCCGAAACTCAGATAAGACCGAAATTGCCCGTTTATGGTTTCAAGACTGGACTCAGCTACACAACTCCAACTCCAACACTAGCTATGTGTTGTGTTATATTCTTATTTGCATTAAGTAATAAATCTGCATAAATCTGTCTCACAAAAACCAGGCTGAAGTATCAAAATCTTGTAGTTTGTGTTGGAGCACTAGAGTACAATGAGCAGGTCATTACTCCAGGGGAAACATGATCCCTAGGCTTTTGCAGTGACAGCTGCTGATGTGTGTGTGTGTGTGTGTGTGTGTGTGTGTGTGTGTGGAATGGGGACAGATGCAGCTGCAACTCTAGCAGATGATGATGATGATGATAGGGGTCAGAAGCCAAATCCAGGTTTCTATCATGTTCTCTCAAACACAAGCCCATTACCTATCGACCCCCAGATCGTTCGGGGGTGGGGGTGAGACATGTTTTGCTGGATTTCTAATTAAGCAATGTTAACATTAATCTTACACAAACTTAAATATCATACAGTAAAGAAATCAATTAGAAAATTTGGGGAACTGTGCAAAAGTTGTAGGCATTCTATATTTTGAACTTCATGTAGTCCTTATTTAAGGGCCCCCACATGACCATCATGGATCAGGTCCTATTCTTAGTACTGCACTGACTCCGGCCAAAAATGTCCAGCCACCTGCACCCTGACTTTACATGTATTAGTTGGAGCAATAAGATGAATAAAGTGGACGGTAAGTGAACAATAGTTCAGCACTCCAGCAGCACTGCTGTGCCTGATCCAATTGTACTAGCTCAACGCCCCACCCAAATAGTACCTGGTCTGTGATGGCCCAGTTGGGGTCCTGACCAAGGATACTAACATGGATGTAGAAACAGATGAATTACAATGAACTACATTAACGATATAGCTTAGCCACCACCGAAATTTAAATCAAATTTTCAAAAGGTCATAAACTAAAAAGTTTAGAATGCCTAAGACTTTTGCACTGTACTGTTTATTTGCAAAACAAAATAAATAAAACAAATTATGCCCTGCTTTGGTCAAAAAAACAAGGATTCAGTTCAGTATTTTCAGCTATATTCAGATTTCTGTTTTGACTGCCTGCTCTTTTAAATGCCACTGCTCATGCCAATAATACAATGCTCCGTGGTTCAGCGGTAGTGTGCTTTACACCGGTGCAGATGACAAATATATGGACAGATGCTACTCAGTCCCATGCTACTCTTGAACTGCTGGAAAAAAAAACTACTGCTTCATGCCTGAGCGGTTTCTACTCTTAGATGTTTTCACTTCACAAGAGTTTGGAGTCAGAGCCAGAACAGTTACAGCAGGGAAGAAATCTGATCTACTGACTTTGTTGAAGGGTGATATCCCATGACAGAGCCACTGTTTAGGTTGAGAAGCATTGGACTATCTGTAGGTAAAGGCCGCACTGCTTAATGCTATAGCAATCGAATGCGGCGTAAAAAAGAAATAAAGCGTTTATTATATAATGCGTATCGTCTGAGTATCATTTGGGCTCTTTATCAACTCCGAGTTCTGGACCTTATAATGGAAAATTACAGTACATAAAAAAATACGTCACTAGCTTATTGGTTTTCGAATAACTACCATTCACTGTTGTGGTTTTTTTCTAACCTAGATTCTTGAACGGGGAATTTTTTGCTTGCAGATTATCGCTCTAGGAAAACGCCGTGCTCTCCCGGGTTAGCTCGGAGCCAAAACACAGGCCAGATCCCCATGAAGCCTCTGACATGTTGTTTGTCATGTACAGAGACCCTTTGATTCTTGGCTCGTTCGCATTCGTAACTCTTGGTGTCTCTGGGAAAAAGGTTGAGGCTTGCAGAAATAAGTGAAACTGGAATTCCATCTGGTGAAGCCCTCTAGTTCATAGGCGCTTCCATCTGTCAAGAGTAACGTGCTAGAAATATGTACGGACATTGTTTTTTTTAAGATCGTCTATACATGGAGGGATTACAAACCCAACTGGATTCATCAACTGGACGTATGTTTGTTTAACTTCAATCCAGATCCAGTCGGATAAATCTGAACATACACTCACTGACCGAACACATAACTCATTGAGAAGGAGTTTTTGGAATGGAATGAAGTTTTTAAAAATATAAATAATTACAATATTGGACCAAAAGGATAAGGTTAATGGGGAAAACTGTATTAAATGGAGGCTCTGGTATCCTGGTGGGCCGCCTCTAGTCTGGATGGAAGATGAGATCCATTTGGGCATCAAGTCAAATAGGTTCCCTATGGTATCCTGTAGCATATTTGCCCACAGATGTTGCCCCTGGCCTGTAGATCCTGCACACCCGTAGGTTGCCGAAGCTGCCGTCTCAGATGGTCCCATAAATGCAACATGGAAGGTCAAGGAATTGGGAGCCCTGCCATGACATGGCAACACGTGTCCCTCGTGTCATCCTGTCGTATGAAGTGGCTCTCCAGCAGTTTGTCAGTCCACAGCACAACCCAACTCCCAAACACAGCCTGGATTCGTCACTAAAGACAATATGTTTCCGGTCCATAGCAGTTTAGGTTTCTCATTCATGACAGCATTGCAACCGAAGCCTCCAACATTAAAAAAGCTGCCACTGTTGGGCCCTTGAGCAAGGTCCTTAACCCTTGAGGTCTTGGATTGTATATCTAGAATGATTCAATCAGCTTATTTTGCTTCGAGTTTTATTTCCTGAAATATAACCTGGGGGCAATATTAGACAAGATTCTGTTCTGTGAGATAACCAAGCAGAAAACATTTATATTTAGCAGACGCCCTTATTCAGAGCGACTTAAAATTAATACAGTCTTACAATTCAAGCAATTGGGGCAAAAAAAGGGCCTTGCTCAGGGACCCAACTGTGGCAGAGGTGGGATTTGAACCCTGGACCTTTTGGTCCATAGTCCAGTACCCTAACCACTAGGCCACCACAGTCCCCATTCACCATTTACATTTACGCCCTTATCCAGACAACTGGTATCATCTTACAATTCAAGCAATGGTGGGTTAAGGGTCTTGCTTAAGGACCCGATTGTTGCAGCTTGGCAGAGGTGGGATTTGAACCCAGGGCCATCAGGTCCAGAGTCCAGTGGTCCAGTACCTTAACCGCTAGGCTACCACAGTCCCATAGTCCCATGGACACAGAGGGGTGTGGTTATAATACCTCTGAATGCAGAGAACTTATCTGGAGTAATCAATTAACCTAACACGCATGTCTTTGGACTGTGGGACGAAACCGGAGTACCCAGAGTAAGCCCACGCAGACACGGGGAGGACATGCAGACTCCACACAGAAAGGACTCAGCGCTGCCACCGTGCCCCCTGACACTTCATACGAATACCCATGTTTTCATGTCATTTATGGGTGTCCACAAACTTTTTGCTATATAAATTAAAAGGCAGCGATAACTAAAATGAATCCCTAGAACAAAAATATGGGAACCTAATCTTCATCTGGAAACAGCCTGCATAAAATTATAGTCAGCTGCTTGGAGATCTGAACTGGGAGCAAAAAGTCAAAGACTTTCATGCCCTGGTTTAAATCTTCTGGTGGTTTCTATTTCACACGCAACAACAAATAGTTTTCTTGTGCTGCTTTCATGTTTGTTTTTTTTCCCCTCCAAATTCCAAGAGCGATAAATAACCTTGTTTCACCTGTGCAAACCTGGGTCTCTGATAATCAGATCTGATATCCTAAATATCAAGGGCCTGCAAGTTTTATCTCCCTAATTACTTGGAGAACGTGGCGCTCATTTGGGTGCCACGTTACGCAGCTGAATATGGGAATATGAGGGAGGCGCTAAAGAAAGCTTAGCATGTAGAATTTGCAGTTCATGAAGAACCTATTGCCCAGCGGGGGCCGTTTTACGAGGACTCTTTAAGTGACCGGGTCTTTAAACGTCAGTAGCAGCAGTGGGGTGCTCTCTGGTTACGTTTAAACGCACACATTATCGATCACACTGTAGGAACACGATGAAATAGAAATAGCAACTAGAAAATGCAGCTCCCGGAGGAACTGCAGATGTGTGTTGCATCGGTGCTGTTGGTTCTGGCCTGGGCAGGTGTGAGACCTGGCCGTTTCCGGTCAAGCCTAGGTTCGAGGCACGGTGGGCTTTGACCAGAGTCACGGTTTTGACATCATTAGAGTGGGACCATTCAAAATGAATGGGGATATTTTTTAAAGAGTGATAAAAAGTGAACGGAGCTTCCGATCACTTTGAAAATTAAC
>JAUZSV010363122.1:0-11361 GCA_034780495.1 Parotocinclus cesarpintoi | reverse complement strand
TTTGGTACTTTAGGATTTGGTCTGAATAAGCGGCTGGTCCCATTAACCGGTGGTCCAATTAACCGGAATCGACTGTATCTATTATATTTGTCACATTAACTGACCTTAACATGCATTTTGCAATCATTTAGTCCCCCCTGGGCAATTCTGAAATCACTATTGCAAACTGTACAGCGGGCAAGACTTTAATTGTTTTAATTTTACCAGACATGGATATACTAGTAGTCAGAGGTGAAATAAGTTTTATGCTCTTTCTTACTGCGTGCATCTCTTCCAGGAGGGGAAATAAACGCTGCCCGCCCACACTAAGAACTGATTGGTTGGCTCACAGATTATTAACAGAGAACAGGCCAATCAGAGAGGATGAATATGCACACGAGGGAAGCACGTTTCTATCACGCTCTCTTCTACCCGCGACTGGGGAAAATGTCTGTGTCGGCTGTGCGCGTTTGTGTTCACTCGGGTCCCTGTTCATTCGGGAGATTTGATCTGACTTGCGGGCATCAGGGAGGCATTAATGATATGCGGCAGACTCCCGCAACTTCTGGGAGACTTGATCTATGTCTGTATCTGAAGCCTGTCTCAAAATCCCAAAATGCACGAGAGGAAATAAATACAAATCACGGAAACCATGCGAGTGACTCAATCCACAAATGCAGATTCAACGTTTTATACAAACATTTAAAAACCGAAACTGCAACTTTAGAAAAATATGCATTTAATTCGTTTTCACGTCCAAATGACGATGTATCTATAACAATCAAAATGTCGTGTTAATGAATTTAGCTGTATTTATACAAATGTCAATCTGTGAGACAAACTTGGATGTATTTATTTGTGAATAGAGTAAGTTATTAGTAAAGCGTGTCTGTTTGGTGGGTTAACAGGTACACAGTTGTAAGTATTTTGAGACTAATCTCTTCCTATGAAATATCCCCTATTTTTTTACTTTGCTTGGGCTTTATATAGTGACTGTTTAATGCTGGTTCACCCGTTTAAATAGAGCTGTTTCAATACAAGCATTTGCTTACGGCCATACCACCCTGAGAACGCCCGATCTCGTCTGATCTCGGAAGCTAAGCAGGGTCGGGCCTGGTCAGTACTTGGATGGGAGACCGCCTGGGAATACCAGGTGCTGTAAGCTTTTTTATTTACGTTTTTAACGCTTTTTCATAAATGCATATGAAAATATTAATTCATAGCAGTTTGTGTTCAATTTTAGTAGGTTATGTCCTGTTTTATATGTTTATATAGGCAAACGTTACAGGTAGAACAGCAATATCAACACTAAGGTATGTATCTAAAGTGTGTTTTAAAAGCTTAAACAGATAATGGTACCTGTTACAAAATAACTACTTTATTAATTAATTATATATTTGAAGTAAAACACGAAAAGGCAGAACAGACAGTTTTTTTTACTCTTTTTTTTGTTGTGAATGAATACATGAGAGACATTTTTTCCTATGTCCTTTTTTGTGTAATTGTTTCACTTTTGATATGAATCGCAAAACATGATTAAGATGATTGCCGACAATGTTGTATAAAGTACCTTATACTCATGTGTGTAATATTAACAAGACCTTTCTGAAAAATCACTCAAGGAAAAGTTAGTGAGATATTTAAATGTTATCAATCTACATAGATGAATACACAATACTACATGTTTTGTATGAAACTACACAACTTTCCGTACCCACTTCATCCCATCCCATCTGGAGCTGAGGCTTTACTGGCAGCACAAGGTAGAAGCCAACTCCGGACAGGGTTCCATTCCATTGCACTGCATATGCACTGAACATTTAGTGATGCCAGTTGACCTCACCCATGTGTTTGGAATATAGCAGGTGACAGCGATAACTGGAGAAAACCAAAAACAAACATGCAATACAGTCGAAGTACCGAAACAAATCCTATTATATACGTGTAATGTTACACAATCACTTAATCGGACCAAAGAATGTGAGAGCGAATAAGAAAAAGAAGCCACAAGTCGCCACTTAGCCACTGCAAAGCGGGTCAGCGATTTATGGGAGGATATTTGGGATCCCTGGGAGAATTTTTGCTTTTATCAAAGGTCAGGAAATCCGAAAAGTTGTGTTGACAAGAGCAAAACCAGCTGGAGATGAACACGCCCACCACTTCCTTGATTTTGTTCAAGTGCAGTCCGTCAAAAGAACGCAAATGTGTGTGAATTGAAATGTGACTATATATTCATACGATACAACTACTCAGAGATTAATACTAATTTGAAAACACCAATAATTGGTTTTGCTTCTTGTCAGTGCCACTACACACTGTAATGTAGAGTACAGGCCAAATGACTGTAGCACTTTAAACTTTTTACAAGCACGTGACCTGAGTCTGCCCTTTCATTGGCTGTTTAATAGGGAACTTATCAGGTATTGATTATATTTTTCCTTTGTTGTGACTTAAAACAGAACTTTCAGATTACACTGTTAAATACAGCAGCGGTGTAAATACTTGATTCTTAAAGTGTTACTCATTTTGTTTGTTGGTTTTTACATTGATTTTTTCCCTTAGCTTTCAAATTCCTGAACTGTGTTCAACTCACACACCTGGATGGATTTACCCTTAACAATTAAGGAGGAACGCTTCCTGTGCGTGTGTTCTGGCAGTTTTTCGGAAGCTGGACAGGTAAATGCATTGGTAAGAGATCTTTGGAAAGTGAGACAAATATTTAACAATTTCTATTAAAGGCGAAACTTAGCTTTCCGGAGTAGCAAACCTTTTCATTCCATTCTAAATCCATGGGCATAACAGCTTCCATACATCCAGATTTTGCCCATTTATTAGGAAAACATTTGTGAGGTCAGACACTGATGTTGGGTGAGAGGGTCCGAGTCTCAGAGTCTTCATTCTGTTTCATCCCAAAGGTATTCGAAGGGGTTAAAGTCAGGATTCTGAATGGACAATGGTTCGACACCAAATGTGAAGCCCACCAATGTGTGTTCACGTTTGTGTATATAATTTGAATTGTTGGTCTAAAGTATGAATATTTGCATTAAGTTAAGTTTTTTTTTATGTTCTAAAAGAGAGTGTTTACAGTAGAGAGAGAAAATAAGTTAAATTGTGCCGTCGCACCACTCCTTTCCAGGACGAGGCACTAGGAGATACTGGAAAAGTGAGCTGTTTCTCCCATGTCACCCCTTTTGTTTCTCTAATTTCAGGTATGAGGTATGTGAAAAATGTGCAAACTTAATTAAAACCTAATGAAAAGCATCTAGAAATAGTTTTTGTGTTAAAAACAGATGGGTTTGTGCATTGTAGAAAACTTTATTCCGTGTTCATGAAACTGAGCGCAGCAAAAGAATCATGTTTTGCTTGTTACTGATTATGTGTGACTGCAGTAAAGATGGTAAAACTACCATTTATGGTTACATGTAAGATGTTTATCTTGGTTCAGAAAATAATTTAAAAACAGTAACCAAAAATAAACTGGCTAAATACCATCCAGAAATTTTATGGAAATGTGAAACAAGTGAACAAAAAATATACAAATTTCTGTAACCATGTTAAAAAGCTAATGTAAGGAATTTAAGTCCAATAAATACATTAAAACAGAGTATTTGTTTAAAAGTGCATTTTAAGTACATTATTGACCAGAGTGGTTTCTGTAACATGACAAAGGGACATGAAGGAAATTATGATGGAAAATGTTTATACTGTTGCTGATGTTATGTGTTCTGTAGTGACCATTGAAAGATGTCTGGAGAGACAGTGTACATACAGTGAGGAGATGCTGAGCGAACATTTTGATGGACTATGTGCACAGAACAGTAAAAGGCATTTTAATAAACACAGCTGAGAAGCATCCAGTGACAGTGGGCCGTTTCTAATGTGTCATCCCTTTTGTTTCTCTCATTTAAACTATACTTACAGCTGTCCCAGAGCCCCGTGACCTGGTACCCGTTACTCACATAACCATGCCTTTATGAACCTGTTTTCATTCTTTGTGCATTGGGGCACAATCATGCTGAAACAGATAAGGGTCTAAACCAAACTGTTCCCATAAAGTTGGAGGTGTACACTTGTCCAAAATGTATTTGTATTCAAATTTCATTTTGAAGTATCCCCTTATTTTTGCGAGCAGTATATTTGGACTGATGGGACATACATTTACCTTTATCTATGTGATGGAAAGGATAAAGTTTGGAGAAAGAAAGGATCTGCTCATGATCCCAAACATGAATCACAATTTAGGTAATGCCATGGCATGGGCTTGTATGGCTTCTTCTGCGATGGGCTCTTTAATCTTCACTGATGATGTCATGCATGATGGCAGCAGTACAGAGAAGTCTACTGAAACATTTTGTCTGTCAAATTAAAGCAAGACGCAAGCAAACTAATTGGAATATCCTAAATAAACACACTGACAAAAGTACAAAGGAGTTGATCAGGTATAAGAAGTGGAATGTGTTGGACTGGTTTCATTAAGCTTCAGACTTAAACATTATAGAGCATGGATTTTACCTGCTAATGAAGAGACTGAATGGAGTAACCCAACCCTACCCCAAAAAAAAAAAAAAAACAATAACTGAAAGAGGCTGCAGTGAAAACCTGGAAAAACATCACAAGAGAACAATGCAAAAGTTTAGTCATGTCAATTGGTCACAGGTTTCATGCAGTTCTTGCAAGCAAAGAATTTGCAACAAAATATTTTTGTTTTTTATTTAATTAAATTCTAGTTTACATTTACCTGTTCCACTACATATGCTCACAAGAAAAATAAGTGGGTTCAGACAAAAAGTGCTATCTTTTGAACAGATTTTATCAAATCAAAATACCTAAAGAATTAGAGTTGAAATGTTGTTCTTTTGTCTCATTTTCATCTTTTATTGCCAAACCCAAATGTTTTATTCTATAGCAAAAAAAGTATTGGCCTCACTTTTCCAATACTTTTAAAGGGGAGTGTATATACAGGGTGAGCCAAAAGACACAGGACATTGTAGACTATGTCCGGAACATGGCTGCCATCTTGAAAGATGCCATATTGGATCAAGGGTAAGTTTATTTTAATAATAAGGAATTTAATGGTCATGTAGCATATCAAATGAAAAGTCAGGTAGTGGTCGTCTGAAGACCGCTACGACAAAGGAACTGCAACGGAATGGTTTTGGCAGCCTTTAAAAAATGTCCCTGCCGCAACACGCCAGGTGTCCTTTGGCTTTTGACTCACACTGTGTCCTGTGACTTTTCACTCACTCTGTACATTATTGTAAATGTATAATTATGTACTTATTTAGGCATACCAGTTATGGCCGTAAAATAGACTTGTGTCAGTTGTCATATCTTCTGAAAATGATCGATAACTTCAAGAAACGGTTTATGTCATGATAATTTAACGTTTATACTCGTATATTTACCCGTGGTCATAATACATATTACATATTTGAATTCATGGCCATTGAGGGCGACCACACTTTCACCACTAGAGGGCACACTAATATAGATATAACAAATAAATATCTGTTTATTGTGCCGCATATATATATGTATCTCAGTGGGGTGGGGGGTACCCCTCTATAAGGCAAAAGGGTCACAGAAAACCTCTCACTGGGATTCATCGTCCTGCAAAACTCTTTTGAACCACATGTACAAAATAATGCACGCCCAGGGGATGATGATGATATAATCATGGAAAAACTACACAGCATTCATAAATGAAGCATGTTAGAGATTTTGAAGAACTCTTATTACTGTGAAAGCTTGGAGTAAATTACCTATTTATTTAGGCCTGACTTAACTAAATTGCTTGTTCCTCGGATGTCCCTACTTAAGAATCTACTGAGGAGGGAGAAAAAAAAATCTTTATTTTTCAGCACTTTTCAATTTCTCTAGGACTATCTGGAATCAATACGAGGAGGAAGAAATAAAAATATTTTTTTATTTAAAAATACAATTGATTTAACCTACAATGAAATTAAAGTAAATCTGGAAAAAAATAAAATGGACTGAAGAAAACGGTTGGCTCTTCACCAGAGGGCTGAAAAAGCTAAAAAAATATATATTTTTTTGTATTCTTCAAATATGATTGTCGGCGGATCCTTGCAACAAGCAATTAAAAAAAAAAGGCTGGCCTTAAGTAAAAAAAAGGGCGAGTGTATGTACCAACATCGACAAAAACCTTATCAAGGGTCATGAGTCGAGCGATGTTCTTTAAAGTGTTTTAATTCATTACCTTTAATTACCATGAAGGGAGAAACTGAATTATAATTTAAGATTGGACAATGTAGTTGTTATCAGATTTGATGCACCAATTATTAGCAGTGGTGTTCAAGCCCACATCACAACACAGGTTTTGAGATCTGTCAGAGGAAGATTCAAGTAAATAAATTACAGTTATGACCACAATTTCACTAATATGTTAAGCGACTATCAGTTATGAACAGCATGTCAGTTATAATTTTACCAGGTGCAACAGAGCTCTGAAGAGACAAATTGGTTCTCAACCTGAAGGTGTATCAGCCACAAAATTAATATTTCCAGGAAATTGTCTGATAAGTTATAGCTCACATTATATGCTCAATTTTGAATCTTTTATTTTACTGTATTCCCTGATTTTTGTGAGCAGTATATTTGGAATTGGAGAGGGCAAAGAGACAGACCCTGGAGCTCTGAGTAAAGAAACTTATGTGGTATGATGGCTTAAATCTATTCACATTTTCTTCATTTGGGTGGGTATATATAGATTTTTTGCCACTGCCAGTAGACCCGTATGACTGTACAATTTGGTAAACCTACAAATTTGTCTACTTCCTTCGCACTATAGTCTTTGATACACCCCAATGCAATTAGTGTTTTTTGTTCCTCAGTCATTAACATATGCTTAATCTGCAGGTAGTTATAGAATCCTGAAGTTACTAACATCTTAAACACCCAAGATTACTTGTTTTTGCACTTTAGTATATTTTTAGGAAGCCACGTGATTCCTTTAACCAACATAAGTTGTTGATTAAAGCATGATTGGGGATCCATAATGTCCCAGGCAGCCATCTTACCATATTCATTATGTCCAGTGGTTGCTCTGCATGTTCATACAACAGCTAACAAATGTGACTGTGTGCATCATATAGTGCAAACATTTTGTTCAGATGGCATCCCAGGACAGTACCAGACCAGCAAACTATGTGAAATAGAACCTAAAATACAAAAACAAAACCACCCCTCAAGTGATGAATTCAATCAAACAATGTGCACAAAATGCCACATTAAACAGACTGGACTTACACGTGGATATCTTGTTTCAGGAAACGACCAGCCGGGGTTCTCACAATGCCAAGCAAACAATTACACACCTCTTCATTAACTACCCAACCCTGAACCTAACAAGGAAATTGGCTAGGCCACTTCAGGACCTTGAAATGCTTCTTATGGAGCCACAACTTCCCTTTCTAGTTGGTTTCCCTGGCTGTATGTTTTGGGTTATTGTCATGCCGGACGACACTGCCAAGGCCCATCTTCAATGCTCTTACTGAGGGAAGGAGGTTGTTGGCCAACATTTTGTGATGTATGACCCCATCCATATTCCCCAATACGGTCCAGTCATCCTGTCCCCGTTGAAGAAAAGCACTCATTGTACTCATTTGCTTCCTCCAAACACGGCGAGTGTTTCATAGAGTTCATACCAAAAAGATGTATTTTAGCCTCTGTTCACTTGACCTTCTCCTGTGCCTCCTCTGGATCATCCAGGTGGCCATTGGCGAACTTCAAATGGGCCTGGACATTTGCTGATTTCAGGAGGGGGACTTTGCATGCCTTGCAGGACTTTAATTTATGACGAAATAGTGTGTAACTAAAGGTCATCTTTAAGACTGTGGTCGCAGCTCTCTTCAGATTATTGACTAGGTTTTCCTGTGTAGTTCTGGGCTGATTTCTGACCTTTCTCAAAATCATCCTTACCTCACAGGTGTCTTTTATACAGGTAACAAGTCCAGACCGGTGGAATTAATACAAGTAATGAGTGCAGAATAGGAGAGCTAAATAGGAGAGTAAAACTAACAGGTCTGTGACAGCCAGAATTCTTGCTGGTTGGTAGGTGATCAAATACTTATTTGCGCTCCTCAATTCTGCTTATACGTGTTACTCATGCCTGAATGCCAGCGAAAGTGAAATCTTATGTCTGGTTTTGTGTGGTTTGTCTTTCAAGCAAGCATAAAGTAAAAGAAAAGAAAGCTGACAGACGGGCAGAAGGAAGAGAGCAAACAAAGTGAAAACAAGGAAGCAGTATGGACATGGCATTTTTGCAAATCTTCTGGTCAGAGCCAAGGTGAGAACAGAAGAGCTGATGTACATTTACGTAACCTATGACCTCCAAACAGATCGGTCCAGGGCCTTGTCTGATCGTGGCGGCTGACACCGAGGTGTGAAGGTGCAGTGATGCAGTAGTCCAGGGTTGTTTTTTTCTACTCCTGGAGCCCAGGGATCCACAGAGAGACACTTGATTGTCTGATTTCTGAATGTTCACAGGTTGATATTGGGTATATTTTTTCCTCTCTCAGCAAAATTACAGAGAAAAAAAGCTAAAGATTTCATATGAAAAAGACTTAAAGGCAGTACTTTTCACCGAAATGCCAAATATTTTTTGCAGAGAGACGGAATGATACATATAAATATTATTTTACAAATCAGGTAACACCTCAAATCCGTCTCTGATTATTATCTTTATTGACACAAGTCGACACGTGTATATATAAAAGTAAACAAATGAGAGACAAATAATATACTTGCTACATTAATTTAATAAGGGGAAATGTCCAGAATTACATATCTGGTAAGTGGTAAAGTATTTGACATTTTTAATTAGGAAATAATGTAAAGGTAAAAATAGTTTTTTTTTGTCCATTAGACTGAAATATGCTGCAAGTAAGCGTGCCGGCTATCATTGGTGGATCAAAAACCTCCCGAATTAAGCCATTTTAACATTCTAAAAGCACAATGTCAGGACATCTGCCCCTGAACTAAATCTCAAGAGAAAATGGGTCATACAGCAAGACAACAACCCTAAGCACACAAGTTATTCCAACAAGAAAGGTTATAGAAGTGTAAATGTAATGTTTTGAAACAGCTGATTCCAAAGCAATTAATTTATTAAGAGTTTCATGGACGGATCTAAAGCTGTGGTTTGTGAGGACACCCACCAACATCCCAGAGCTGAAGCCGTTCTCTACAGAGGAATGGCCCAAACTCCTCCAAGCTGATGTACCGGATTGATCAACAACTTAGTGTAAATGCTTAGTTGCAGTTATTGCTGCACAACAACCATTTTATTTACTTTCAAAACTTTGTGAATATTTGGCAATGTCTGGGTCATATTTATAATAGAGAAATTCAAATGGGTTCACAAACTTTTAAGCACCACTGTGTGTAGTGACAGAAGGAAAGACAGAGATTGAAAGGGGGAAACCAGATGGGGAAAATAGGATTTCAGTATGTTTGCATGTGTGTGCCTTAGAGAACGGAGCCTCTTATACTGTCTCAGCAGGGGCTTGGGCCAAGCTTCGTCCTAGTCTCGTCTGCCCAGCGGTAGCCTTTCCTGAATAGGCCGCTCAGAGGAGGGTCACCTGCCCAAGCTCCAAACACTGAGCAGTGACGTGAGATATGGACCAAGAGGGAAGCGAGATGAATGGGCGGTAGATGGAAAGACACTCAGGAAAAGGACGTATATTTCCTCTCGCAGGTAGCAAAAAATTGCAGTTTGGAAAATAAGTATATATTCGCTTTACATCCTGCTGTAGCCTGTGGTTTAGGAGCCACTGCCACCTACGTAAATGATTTCTTACAAATACATTCATGGTGGTTATTGTTGGCGAGTCGAACAGTACCAGCACGTTGTAACTACCAATATAAACTGACAGCTTATGGATTTGTCGACCTCCCCTAGCAACTTCTTTCACACAGTTTCGACTTGGTAGGTAAATACATGTGTTAGAAGTTTATCACACACTCAATCATTCAGACTAGTTCTGGGAGAGGGACAGACCTCAGATGTGATTGTTAAACTCTTGGCTTTAGACTTCAATTTACCATGTCTATCTTTTTTATTTTAATAAAATATTTCTGGTCTGCAGGACTGGAGAAGTTCACAGTCTGGCAGAAAGATTAAATAAAGGTAGTGTGCTGTCATTTAATGCTACTGATGAAAAAGAATGTGAGGTGCAATTAGAAGAGGGATCACTTTGCTCCACAAGCTTTTGCTGAGTCGTTCCACCTGGAACCGCAGAGGACAGAATGTGAGCACTAGTTAGGACATTTTCGCTCCTCCAACTCGGGTTTTCTCCCAGGTAAATGGAACCACATGGCAATAGAGAAGAGAAAAAAGAAAGCAATAGAGAAGAGAAAAAAGAGGGACAACCTTTTGCAAAAAGCGCCAATCAAAAACAGCACCGTCTCTGGGATGACTGCAGTGTATAGCGTCCATAAGTGTATACCTTAACTCAGGACAACCACAGTGGTTGTGTGTGTGTGAATGAAGTAATGGTTTCATAATAATACTTTTAAAATGTGATAACCATTTAGTACATAATTTTTTTCTTATGTCAGTTCACTGTAATAACCTGAACCTAGTTTTTTTTTGTCTACAATCATAGCCAGGGGCAGCACAGTGCCTCGGTGGGTAGCACCGCTGCCTCACAGCAAGAAAGTCCCGGGTTCAATCCCAGGGTGGAGCAGCCTGAGTCCTTTCTGTGTGGAGTCTGCATGTTCTCGCCGTGTCTGTGTGGGTTTACTCTGGTTACTCCGGTTTCCTCCCACAATCCTAAGATATGTTAGGTTAATTGATTACTATAAATTGACATTGGCTTGTGTGTGTGTGTGTGTGTGTGTGTGTGTGTGTGTGTGTGTGTGTGTGTGTATATATATATGTACATTAACTTGTGTATGGCTATAACCTTGTGTGTGTCGCTAAGATGGCGACTGATGCCAATAGCGAAGAAACTCAAATAAATAAACAAACAATCATAGCCTCCGTGAGAAAACTTTAAAAAAGCACACCTTTGTACGTACATGGGCCCACAAACGCAGGCAGATACACAGACTTCAATGTTATTCAGTATTTGATCTTATGTATTAGGTCAAATTTAGTTACACAGCTCACAAAAATGTGCTTAAATAAACTGAAGCTGACTGTAAAAATTAGGAGAACATATATAAGAAGACTACAAATAAAATATAATGAATAGACTACAATACAATAGAAATAATAGATTAGAAATTATAAAACTAAATGATCAGAATCAGATGTATTTGAAATGACATGTATATAAATTCTATAAAATATTGAATATAAAAATGCAGATAAGTAGTAGTCTCGTGAATAATAATAATAATTCAGCATAAGTTCAG
>JAUZSV010362907.1:0-11363 GCA_034780495.1 Parotocinclus cesarpintoi | reverse complement strand
CAAAAGCATTGTAGCCAAATACTAAATCAGTTTAAATGCATTGCTTGCTTCAAGATCCATGACTACCAAAAAGCCTAACCATTACCTTAACACTTATATGGCATATATTATGTGACTGTGTGTGTAAATGTGCATATATGATTAATGATGTCCATCTCTGGATGGAAAAGCCAAATAGTTAAACACAGCTGTTGAAGGTTAATATGTTTTTAGCATGTTTATTAGCAACTTGACCAGTTACCGCTATCCAAAATAAACTGCACACTACTTATTGAAGTAGTACAGTAGCAGCGCTTCCAACTGCCATTAACCAGAGTCATCACTGCATGTACTATTTCAAAAGTAATCTATTCCCATATATTAAGTCACTATTCAATTTGATTAACTATACAAAATCACAGTTTGTTTTTCTCACAGCTCTTAATTTTACATAAAAAAATTGAGACTAGCCTAGCGGTTAAGGTACTGGATCTGGTGGTCCAGGGATCAAATCCCACCTCTGCCAAGCTGCCATAGTTGATTCCTTAAACAAGACCCGTAACCCATCATTGCTTGAATTGTAAGACTGTATGAGTTGTAAGGTGCTCTGGATAAGGGCGTCTGCTAAATGCTGTAAATGTAATGTAATTTGCTTAAGATAAATGAAAATATTTAAGCTATAAATGTTTTTATACCGACTTACCAACCTCATGTTATAGCGTGGTATATGTTATTACCATTGGGGGACATAAACATTTTGAGATCATTTGAACATTTGCGATTTAATTAAATTACCAAAAAAAGAAATTAATTATTTAGGATAGTAATTATTTTTCAATTAAAAAAAATGCCTACAGGCTTATTTGATTTGATGAATAAATAAACAAAATAAACACATGTGATTTCTGTTTTGAAATATTTAGGTTACATCTCACTCAAAAACTAGAAAATTTAACAGTTCTTTACAAAGACCCCATTAACGGCGTTATCATTTTCTGTAACAATAAAACTGCGCTATCGTTTACTAAATAAGAACATATTTATTCAATGTTTTTAGCCAGAAAAACTAACTGGTTTACCTTGTGAGGTTTGAGCAAGCAAAAGTAGGGCTAACAGTATTGCCTGCTATGCTGAACAACCGCTCTGAAGGTATACTCGTGATGCACAAGTATATTTTGGCCAACTTTAGCATTGAGAAGCAGAGTTTCGTTTGTTTTCCACCAAATTAGCAGGTCTTTGTTACTGGGATTACAGGCTCACTACAATAAGCAGAGGCTGCTTGATCCTCTGCAGACCTCTGAGGTTTTCTAGCTGTTCTCATTTTCTGCAAGAGGCTGCCGGTGTGGACTGTGCATCCCCCTCCTGTCCATCCTCTTCTTACTCTTTCAGTGCACACGCTAAAATGTTGCCAAACTGCAGCAGTGTTATTTTTTTAAACTAGCGCGATTGACTCATTGCTAGCGCGTGCCATTGCGTCTTCTGGCATTTACTTCCTGCTATCACCTCAGGGAGAACCCCCACTACCCCACAGCTCCAACTGCCACCCCCTCCCACCACTCACCTATTATGGATGCGGAAAATGTATTAAATGTCACAGTTTATACCATCATCATATTTAAATACTGTGGTATACAGCAATACCGTCATACCGCCCAAGCCTACTGTCACTGTTTGCGTAACACCATGTAACAGGATTTTCTTGTTTCTGGGGAAAAACAAAATTGTGTAAATACTTTCAAAAATAAACAATGCTTGTAAAAGTTGTAGTGCTGGAAACAATGTGTTCATCTACTCATAAATGGCCCCACACTCACTGATCATTCTCTCTGCATCTCTTTGTTTCATGCAGTAAAACTTATTGCTCTTAAACCGGGGCAACTGAGTGACTACAACAAAGTTCCTCTGCATTTTCTTCACTATTTTTTATAAACATCAGCCTTGTGAGTGCAAATATTGACTGATGCTGATTATCTTAAAATGGCATTATGATGGATGGATGGATGGATGGATAGATAGATAGATACTTTATAGATCTCGGAGGAAATTTAGCATAATTTAATGATGCATTGTTAGATAATAATTCCCAAAGTTGCCGCCTTTCTTCCAGCTTTTGGAAATTAAAAAGACCATGTAAGACTGTGATTTATGCACTAACCATCTTTTGCAATTAAAACACTGGACACAAAACAGGCAGTGATTGGCCCAGTGTCATGAGCTAGGATATAGCAATTCTTTTTTAACCAACCAAGATACATTTGGGTAATAATTGTAAATGTGTGTAGTCCAAGTCTTATCCACTGCTTCATTTTGACTCTGGGGAACGATATAATCATAAGGATATTTGTAGGTCTTACTCAGGGACCAGCTCATCCTCTCATCCTTAAAAGTATCAGATTATTTGCGCAATCCAATCAGTAATGTCACATGTCCTCATTTTTCTTTGATTTTTGCCCTTTTATTTCCTTGTCATGCTTAATGTTAAGAACACACAATTTTCAGCTTAAACATTCATACCTAATAATTATGCATGCTGTCCTAAGAATTAGCAGGATATCTGTGTTGCCTGTGATGAAAGCCTGAGAAATGTAAATGTGATGGTCTGGAGGCCTCTTTGTTCTTTGTGAATAACTGATCCCATTTCTCATATCATACCTAGTCAGTTTGCATTTAGTTATTTTATATATCATGACACTATCAACCAATTCTATCATTAACTATATTATAACAATGTCAACCTCTTCATTAACAGCATTTAGCAGATTTACATTTACAGAATTTAGCAGACGCCCTTATCTAGTGCGATTTGCAGACCTGCTTTGTAGTTCTATCATATATTATGACATTAACTGGTTCTGTAATATACTATGATGGTATCAACCAGTCTAAGCCTGATTTCCATAATTCAAACTAAGCTCAGACTGCATACTTGCTGATTTGCCAAGCTAAGTTCAAATCATTCACAAATGCTCCATCGACACAAATGGAGGAAAGCTGATAAACCCATCGATTTAACACTATACAATTCTCCCTATTCTTAAACCATTCAAGCATTATGATGATTATAATCAATAGGCATTTCATGAATCTGTTTTATTGTTTTCTAGATAACCTTCTCAGAGTAAGTATGAGACTTAGCATGGATTGCTGAAAATTGTAAATTAATCTGAAAGGTTAGGATGCTTTCTTGAATGGTTCCATTGTTTGTTATCTATTGATTTCAGTGTTAGTTGATTGATGCCTAGCTCTCTGCATCACAGAGCCATGATCATTAAATATAAACTGACGATTGTCATACAAATAATTACAATGACTTTATTGGCACGTTGGTCAATTTTAATCTACTTTTATGGTTAATGTGTTATTGAACAGTGTAATTTCCTGCCTATAAATTTGTCAAACTAAAAATTTCCAGAGTAGGCCAAGCCTGAGGTTGATTTCTCACTTGCAAATAAGCTCTGAGGTGAGACTGTGTATGATGTAATTTAGAAGACAATTGCTAAAATCCACAGCCTGCTTTGCTTTAGTGGTGTAGTATGTACTTCCAGTTGGTTATATTGTTGAAAACGTTTAGACAAAACATACAACTGCTGTATGAGGTATAACTACTTTGCCTGCAGCATGGATAACTTGATTTTATATAGCTTTGGTTGTCCATTACTCCATGTGAAAAACTGAAGGAAAATGCATTTACTTACTAAATGCATATGAACTTTATAGAAATATGAAGGTGCATTGTGGAAAATTTAGTGAATTTGCTGATTGTAGTAAATTCCACTTAGCAATCCAGAACATTGGCTTTTTATTATCTTGAATTTAGTGGGGCACAGCAACATTTTTTGTGACCCATGCCCTAAACAGGATGTGCAAGACATTTAAAAGCTAGGTCATCATATTGGGTCAATGTATCTTTAGGTATTTGTTTTTTATTTCAAGAGCCATTGCTGCAAAATGAGTTCATGCTTATTTTTGCCACATATATACCACATTATTGGAAACACCTAGCTTGTAGATAGACTACAGGTAGTGATTATGCACACCAACAACAGACTGAGGTGTGTGTAGTCTTTGCGATTTTGTAAATTTCTAGTATCCAAATACTAGGCGCATTGTGGATCAGCCAGACTAACTCACACTGAGAATGCATCGATTGATGAGTGCTGACATTGTACTGACATGTCTCCCCTTGGGGAAATGGATTTTAGCAGCTAATGTGCAGGAAACAGCACCACATTATTTTTTCTGAGGGTCTGTATTGAACTGCTTGACTGGAGGATCTAAATACTAAATAATTTCAGGGTTACATTTTGCCACAATATCTACAACTGAAGAATTTTATAAATGTTGTGACCCTTTGATATGACATTAAGCTAATTACTAATGAACTAATTAACTACTTCTTTGTCTAAATGTCTTCTAGTTGCTCAGCTTTATATGATGTTTAACTGGCCACCAACGAATCAGAAAAGTTCTTCCTAAGTCTTACTAAGAATCTACCAATTTTTTGCCCTTTTTAGGTGTTTCAGCACTAAAATGAAAGTGTGTCAATTACAATTGTGTTTCTTTGCTGTTACGCTATATTGAAAAAGTTATTGACATCACAAAGCAGCCAAATGTATCTAAAATATTGATGTGCCTGACACCACATTCGACAAAGGTGTTCATATAGGGCCTCCTTTTTTTGCATGGGGATAGGACCTTGTTTTAAAGACTATGAAAACTAGGTTAAGACAACAGTAAACTGAATGATATAAATACTGGGACTGTGTGTTCTGTCTTGAATGCAGTTAGTCACCAGAGAGTAGCATGGCAAACAGAATCCTTTAGAAGATGCCATCTGCAGCCAATGCTAGCTTCAGATTTTTCAAGAACTAGAACACTTACTCAACATTGCTTGGTTGTGTAAACAAGTATGCTGAGAAATACTTTATTTCTTTGTTTTTACCATGAAGAAGCAAGTTTTTTTTGCATCATAGGATGTATCTGGGAAAGGAGAGTCTAATAAAAGACTGCCATTCTGCGTTCCATCTAGCTTTGACAACCTTTTAGTAACCTTTTGTTTAAAAGCAATTTTACATCATCCATTCACAAAAACCTATCAGGTTGCACCATAAACCAAGTAGTTGTCAGTGTCAGTTATTACCCCATTAATGTTGTTACTGTTTTGACAGATTGACAGAGTATCCTGTTTGGAAACCAGCATCTAACTATGTTTTGTAGCCTAGCTTAGCTTAGCATATTTAAATCGCCTTTAAAATAATGGTTACATGGTAATATGTGAGGGAAAGGATTTTGATATGATTAATTTTTTTGTAGTGATAACCACAGACCCGGCATCCACTATAGGGAGTACTAAATCTCAAGGACTTGCCCCTGGCAGTATCAGAGAGATGATTTGGTAAATTCATTTAGCCATTTAGCAGATGCCCTTATCCAGGGAAACAAGACAGATACGGCCTTTCAATTTACAATTTAAGCAATTGTGGGTTAGAACCTTGCTCAATGCCCTAACAGCCTGAATACATATTAACAGCAGAAACTGTATGGAGCACAATGAATGACCCAAACTTAACATGCGTTAGGGAACCTTATTAAAGCACAGAACACTGGCCTAAAAGGTGCAGTTCACCCAGAGTGACACTACAGACCCCTTTTCACCAGAGGTGGGGGTCTGAACCAGAGTGGCCCAGTTGGTCGAGCACTGCTTTCTAATGCTAAGACTGTCTAATTCAACTCAACAAACAAACTAACAAACTTAATTCTTATTAAAATTGTCTGCTCTCCCGTATCTGCAGTGACATGACCGTGCGAGGGTACCCCCACATTACAGTAGTGTCTCTGGCTTGTTAAAATGATCAGAAATAACATTTGTGTTTGTTTTCTGCAGGGGTACATTTCTTTCCATGTAATAAACCATTATATATATAGGTTATGTTGGATAATATTACCGTTGGGGTGATGGATAGTCACCTGAGTACATAGCTTCACCAGATCATGCATTTTATGTAATAACTATGCACTGTAGGATAGATAAAGTTGCTTGAACGTAAAGCATTTGTATGTGCTCTACACGAGCAAAACAAATACCCAGGAAAGACTCAGTGCCTTAGCTGCAGATTGTAGATTCCCACCCAGGGCAAAGATATTTCAGTGTGTCAGTGTGTCATTTAAGCATTGCTATTTTTTCTGTTACTGAGCCCTTTTAAATACACAAAGGATTAACAGACATGGGGACATTAAAATGTATGATAACCGTGTTGTAATGATTATTTATTACATAACACTCTCACAATGAGGCTCTACATGAGATTTAATATGCACTGCTCACAAAAATTTGAGGATATTTTGAAATGAATATGAAGCCATAATAAAATAAGCATTTGATTTTATTTCAGTAAACAAGATCATCAGAAAAGCAAATGAAAAGTCAAAGAAAGTTGTTCTATTACACAAATAAGGTGCAAACTCGATTTTTGTGATTGCATAGGTACATATTCATGGGGGTAAACAGAAGCATGTTAAACTGCAGGAGAGTGCCACACATTGACTGTTCAGTAGGGTGTATGGTCACCCAAGACCACCAAAACACACTGACAGTGATGGGACATGGACAGAATCAGATTGTCCAGCAGTTCTTGTATTATAGTTTTTTATTATAATAAGTTTTGTGAACATGTATATTTGAGTTGTATTCTTATTCATTATATTTGACAGAAGTGTGATTGGAAATATTATAAACAAAAACACACAAGATTGCCATATAAAACAACAATAGTAGCGATTAAAGACCACTCGGACAACATCCATTCGCTTTAACAACGAGGTTGTAACAATTACAACAAAACACGGTAAAAAGGTTTAGCATATCTATTTTTACTGATATAAGCATATATTATATATAAGCAATATTACAACTTATCCATCCATCCATTCATTATCTTCCGCTTAATCCACATGGGGTTGTCATGTCAGCCAGCCCACTCAGCAACCCTGGGCAAAAATGAACAACCGTACACGGGGCGCCAATCCAACGTAGGGCTCACACACACAGGCACTTTAGGAACACCAGTTAACACAAGTCTTTGGACTGTGGGAGGAAACCGGAGTAAACCTACACAGACCCTGGGAGGACACACAGACTCCACACAGAAAGGATTCAGGCTGCTTCACCCTGGGATTAAACCTGGTACCTGCTTGCTGTATGGCAGCGGTGTTACCCGTATTATATATAATAAAATATATTTGATTTACATATTGTAAAATGTTATTTATTTTCATTAATATTAATATTTAATTTACTTTAACTATGTGCAGAAGTAGGGACTATGTTATGTTATGGTCTGTTTTTTGCATGGATACTTTTAGGTGTCTGAATTTCTGGCCAAGCAGAGAAAGGTTCTCTGCTTCTGATGCTGTGTAGATGGTAGCGTTATACTTGCGTATTCAGCATTCATGCATCATTTGCACGCAGTTTTCTTGAAATTACCATGTATATTTTAATTACAGTGGCATTTAAAACAAGTTTGTTTGCTAGCAATCCAGAAACTTTAGCAGCCACTCAAAATAATGAGCACAGACTTAAAAGACCGTTGGATGAAATTATAAAGTGTAAAACTTTGTTCTCCATTTTAGATTTAATGCAACGTGAACTGCAATACACAGCATAATTTTTAAACATGTCCTTTGCTTCCATAATGGTACTAACAACAAGCTTGTGTTAGCATATGCCACACAAACCATGCCCGAGAAGAAGATCAAAGAATCCCAAAATGCCACTGTGGAGACAGCTACCACAGTATTGGTGTGCTTTGCCTATGTGTTGCTTTGTGTGTGGAGGCAGATTTGCCTAAGATTTTTAAACTCTCAGTTACTTGCCTTTTGCACCAGTGTGATACAATGAGAAAATCTGATGATAAATTGGCTTATCAATGAAGTAACACACTGATCTTAGATGAATCTCCTAGTCGTTCCAGGAAGCTGTTCAAATGTGACCCAGAAGCTAAAGTCCAAAATAAATGACTAAGCACCTTTTTCTATAATTTGCTGCTGGTCAGCTACTGTAGATTTTTTTAAGTTGGAGTACAGGAGTAAAACTTAAAAAAAAAGAAAGAAAATTAAGTGATAATGTGTGACTTACACTACTAACAACAGTTTTTTTGTTAGTAGAACAAACCACACACATTTACTTACAAACAAACTACATTTACATTTGGGGGATTTGGCAGATGCGTGTATCCAAATTACCTAACAACTCACACAGTCGTACAATTCAAGCAATGGTGGGTAAAGGGCCTCGCTTAAGGACACAGCTGTGGCAGCGACGGGATTTGAACCCTGAACCATCAGGGCCAGAGTCCAGTACCTTAACCACTAGGCGACCACAATACCACATGGTAGGGTTATGTTAATTCTTTTGTCAAACTTTTGTCAACAAAACACATTGAGCCAAATTTTAAATTATAAAACGTTAAGTTCTGAGCTAAACCTGATTGGTTGAGGAGTTCTTACCATACTGATGTCATATGGCACAGCTTTTTTCCAGCACAACGGTATCACTGTACATTGTTATTACTAAGTAACAACAAACTTAATGCACTCGAACATATAACATGTCCAAGTAATGCAATAACCCTAATAAACTACAAAATTCGATAGTTCACTTCATTTTAATTTTAGTCCTTTACCCTTTCATCTTCATTTTTTTGCACTGTACATAATTTTTTAGTATTATATAAACTATATGCATTTAGTAGAATGATAAATTCATATAGTTTAATAATATAGGGTACTCTCATTTGTCATTACACTGTAATTGCAGCAACTCAACTGAAAGTCAGCGATAGAATCATAGAATAACAGGACTTCATGTCCGTTACCAAACTGTATGCTTGTTAATATTTAAAGAACTTGGTATTTTTAATATGGTGAATGCTGTAATGATGTTTCTAAGCTATATTTACCATTTTCTTTAGGTAATAATATTTATGGTTTAATTAACATGATTAATAATGATTCTTTAAACGAGGCAGCACTTCAGCTAGACAGACACATGATGCTTTAGGCCAGTGCAGAGATGAATCTACTGGACTGTGTGACCATGATTTTTTCAGCTGAGCATTAGGCTCTTAGCTTTCTCTTAAAATTTTCTTTATAGAGAATGCTGAGCCAGTCTTCTAGAATCCACTTTTATAAATTCCCAATTCAGAACTTAAGAAAACATGTAACTTTTTTCAGCAAGGGTTATTTTGTATTATTTGGTTTCACAGAACAGTCATAAAGCTGCAGGGTATTATCAGCATGTATATATACTTGATTGTAAATCAGTATCCGTGAGTTAATTTGCAATTGCAGCTCCGGTCTTTTAGAGAATCATGCAGCTTTTAATTATGAGCAAATGGCAGTGGGGGTCTTTGATTACTACCTCCTGCCTCAGCTTTTTAATTAAAGTGAGCTCGGCAATGGGCTTGCGGCGACAAGATGGTCATTGATCTCGGTCGGGTACGTTGCCTCCTGCATGTAATCATTATCACAAGAATTATAGCGACGTTTGATCTGTTGTATGTTGATGTAACCTCACATGCTAATAAATATACAGGCAACTTTTGCTAATGAGGCCATTTCCATTGTCATTTGATCTGGCTTTAAGAAAGGTCTACACGACCTAATAATAATGAAAAACAATGAATCATGTTTGATTCATTCATGATTATGATGTTTCTTCTTGGCTGTTTGGTTGCAAATTGTGCTTTGATAAGCCAAAGCATTATAACCACTCACAGATCGAATAGCAAATAGAGAGTTTTCACAGTTGATGTGTTGGATGTAGGAAAAATCTTAAGCAGCAATTACCATTGCAACTTTGTCAAGCGCTAGTATAGCTAGATGACTGGGTCTGAAAACCTTGGAAATGCTTGTGGGGTCCATCTAGTCTGCAGTAACAAGTTACATTCAATATGATGTAAAGTCAAACCAGAGGACAGAGTGTGTGATGCTGTGGCCAATGTTCTGCTGGGAAACTAGCATTCATGTAGATATCAGTCAAACTGACAACAACACATTTGTATGTACAGGCTTAAAAATATTTATCATACTGATTTCAGTATAAGGTCTTACTGCGACGGTTTGGTCAGTTCTGAAAGGTTTGTTCTCTCTTTTAGACCTGTGCATTTCTAGAATCATTTGCCCCATCTATAGCTCTTGACTCGAGGGAATATCTGCACATTCGGTATGCAGCTGTTTGAGCCAGATGTTGCTGTTTGTTTAGTCATGCATGGATACTTATGTTATGTGGCTTATAGCCATACTTCATGACGCTGCTTTGTTTTTTATGCTTCTTCTAGTGGTTTGTACTAGTGGATGTAACATAGATGTTTGGGTGAAATTTCATGGTTTGATCAAAATCAATTTAAAATCAAGTGCAAGGAGCATAGTAGCAAGCTTGCCTACTGTAGCATTCAGATATGCAGCTCATGTGGTCAAAATGATGAACCCGTTCAGTCCAGTGTGCCTCTCTTTGCCGATATAGTACCTGATACTGTTAAATTCTACCACATAACCAATTCCTGGCTTACACACAAACTCTTTCCAGAGGCTATTGCTTTTTTTTTACTACACCCAATACAATTTACCTTTCACCAGTTTAATTAACATGCAGTGATTAAATGTTTACCAAAATATATATACTATTAATTACTCTTGAATTGAATATTTTAGTGAACCAAAATAATCCAAAGTATCTCACTGCATAATCAATGTTTATTCCTCAAATTAAACTCCCATCAAACAACACAGTATAGCATCCAAAATCTGCTTTAAAATCCCAGGCACAGATATAATAGATATCTTCAAAGAAGCACATGCATCTCTGTGAGTATATGAAGAAAATATCTATGTGTTTTAGAGATAGAACAGAAGAAGCCAAAGCGTCAGTCGGGACAAACGTGCATAAGGCACGGTTGGGACGTCTCTTTAATGGCGAGGCACGGCAGTAGTCCAAACGCCAGGGAGCGAAAGTGAGCTTGAAAGTGCATGCAATACTAAAAAACCAAAACCGGGATACGTCGTATAGAGTGCGTCTTTACCCGGTGGTTACTCTAGTCGGGGCACACCTCGAGCCAGCCGACTAGAGTCTGACTCAATAGAGCACAAGAGCGCCGGACAGTGTACTTTTGACACAAAGACCTGGTTGCTGCTGTAATGAGTGAAAAAGGACGCCAAAGCGCCAGAGGGCGAGCATGAGCTCTAACGCACACGCAACGCGAGGGGGGCGAAGAAACCGTGGAAGTGGCTCAAGCGCAAAAAAGCTCAGGGCGCGCTTATAGCACGAGTGTGAATAACACACAAAAGGCGCAAAGCGCCAGAACACGAAAATAAACTCAAATACGCGA
>JAUZSV010362906.1:0-19082 GCA_034780495.1 Parotocinclus cesarpintoi | reverse complement strand
GTGTGTGTGTGTGTGTGTGTGTGTGTGTGTGTGTGTGTGTGTGTGTGTGTGTGTGTGTGTATATGTATGTATATATAAAATAGAACTTGGAGGCACCGCTACCACCCACAGAGACACATTGGCTAAATTAGTATTATGATTTTAACGGATAAATAGCCGTCACATCTAATTAATCCTGCACATCACAGGGGAATTTGACACCATGGACCAGAGAGATCAAGGGGTGCACTTCAAAGCTGCCACTACTGAGGGGGTTGCTACAGAAGCCACTAAAATCTGTTTTTTTGTTTATTTGTGTATATGACCAGTCAGGGAAGTCTGACCAGAAGAATGTAGGAACATGGGGATGCTTAACTCTTTGTCATTTACTTAAACTACAAAGAATCATCAGCAAGGCCACTAATTAGGCCTCATGTTTGAAGAACTTCAGTGGCAGTACAGAAAGGAAAACATCAGAAAAATCACCAATCAATTAAATGCACCTACCAGGACCCACAAAGAGGTAATAAGCCAGGTTTTGATTTGGCAAACAGACAAGAAAAAGTATATGCAAAAGACTAGGGTCAAAAATTCCAAATCTAATGAATTCTCAAAAAAGTTTATGTGTAAGAAAAATGGCCAGCAAGGTTGTGACACCAGCTCAGAGCTCAAAGTGTCTGAATATTTACCATGCCAATCACCCCTGGAAAGTTGGATATAATATTCTCATATTTGTCCAAATAAATCATTTCAGCATGCCATTTACCTTTTTCATTATGAGCTGTAATCTGCCTGGGCCCTGCTCAAAGTCTCTCCACAGTGGAGTGGAAGTAAAGGTTATCTTTGAATTAAGATATGAAAAAAATGAATTTACACAGTATTATCCACACAAAACATTGCTGACATTAGAATTTCAGAGGCAGAGACTACTTTAGTGAAAGTGAGCACTGCTTCGTTACATAAAGGACAAAGGAAATAAGTAATAAGGAAATAAGCCTGTACGTCTATAAAAATATGAAATTCCTAGGATAAAAAAGGAATGCAATCATCAATATTGTATTATAAAAAATGCATATGACATAATACACTTACCCTTGGTACTCCCCATGCCCCCCAAACTGGTCCAACCTGTTGAGGCATGAATTCAACAAGACCTCTAAAGTATTTGCGGTGAAGTCCTGTGGTATCCAAGATGTTTGTCCTGTAAGTTGCAATTGAAAGACACTACAGTGTTGCTTTAGCACATCCAACAGATGCACAATCGGCTTGAGATCTGGGGAATTTGTAGGTCATGGAACTACCTTGAACTTTTCGCTGCATACTCGCAGAGCGTGATGCATTGCATGCTGTGACCCAATTCTTTTGTGTGCCTTGTGCCACGGTCGCCATTCCATAAAACTGGAACAGGCAAGATATACTTGTGGACACAAATATCCAACCCAGTTGTTTGGCCATTACAATTTGGCCCTTGTAAAAGTGACTCAGTTCTTTCACTTAGAACACAGAACACATCACCTGTAAAATCCAAATGTTTATTTTCTAGCTAATATATGCTAGACCATGATGTGCTGAAATATAATGTGAAAATCAACATTGTTCACGACATGTTCATCTGTGTCTATTCCATTTTTTAATATGATTTTTAAAAGTATGTCATTTTAATTAATGGTTAAGTAATAAGTGAATTAATTGGAATGTAACTGAACAATTGAACAAGTAAAAAAAGAAATAAACAGCCCCAGCTGCCAGATTTTCAGGAAATGCCCACAGGCACAGCTGAAATATACCCTTACAAAATGGGAAAAGGGTGTTTCCTCTGACCGAAGAGGGGAAAAATAGAACCACATAGCCTGCCTTCTCTTTATTTGACACAAATTCTGTGTGTACGCTAAAGAAAATTCTCTGTCCTGCCAAGTTGACCACATATTTACTGTTTACTGCTGGCTTATTCACATGTGGTTTTTCTATGCACTCTTATCTCCAAGTTAAATCATCTGTGGTCCATGGGCTTGCTTGTGACTTACACCGCCTGCTGTATATGCTGCGTCTTCAATTTTTCACGTAAAAGAAAATCATTATTAAATAATGATAGCAATTTTAGGTTGCCATATTTTATGGGTACTCTATTTTCCCCCTTTATTATCTACTTTTCATTGTGTTGATTTTCCAAACGCTTTATTTTTCTTCATGTACAATTTTGCTTATGCTTTTATGCTTTTAAACCTTCTTCAATCTATACTGCTCACACAAATGAAAGGATACTTCAAAATGAAATATCCCATAATAAAATATCCCCTAGTTTTTGTAAGCAGTGTACATTGTTTAGCATTAGATTTGTGTAATTATACAATACAATATTGCCAGGGTACATTCATGGCAAATTTGGATAGATGTATTTGCTATGTAGATACAGTAGTTTGATAATTCTCTGGCTTCTGAATCATGATACTCCTTAGTCTTCATACAGATACAGCTTCTCTCTCTCTCTCTCTCTCTCTCTCGCTCTCTCTCTCTCTCTCTTTCTCTCGCTCTCTCTCGCTCTCTCTTTGAATTTGTTCTGCTGTTCACTCACATTGCTTTGTTCTAGCAAGACTATAGGAACATATTACTTTTCAGTGTTGAAATCACACATTACATGCTGACTCCTCCATGGGGAAAATGGCAGGTTGAAGTAGACATGAGCATCAAGCACGTGATAAAATTTGAAATGCAATTAAATTCTTAAAATCTGCTTCTCTGTGGCTGTAGTGTGCCTTTCATACAGGCACCTTTTTAATAAGGGTGCAAAACAAAAGGAAAAGTCCATAACCCAAATTACAGTATCTCACAACAGTACAGTATCTAATTTTTGTAACTATTTTATAATTACATATTTGATGCAATAATATGACACTTTGATTCAATTTAAAGTAGTCAGTCTACAGTTTGTATAACAGTTTACATTTGCTGTGCCCACAAAAATAATAAGTCAAATAAGTCATAACAAAAGTGTAAATTACTAAATTGTGCCCAAAGTGTCAATATTTTCTGTGGCTACCATTATTTTCCAGCACTGCACTAACTCTCTCGGGCATGGAATTTACTAGAGCTTTACTGGAATCCTCTTCCATTTCTCCATGATGACATCAAAGAGCTGGTGAATGTTAGAGACCTTGTGCTCCTTTACCTTTCCCCACACCGATGCTTAATAGGTGTAGGTTGGGAGACATGCTTGACCTTTACCCTCAGTTTGTTAATCAAGGCAGTGTCCATCAGGTGTGTCATTAACATGTTGAAATACTGCGCTGTGGCCCAGCACCGTGCTTGACTGTAGGCAAGACTCGTCTTTGTACTCCTCACCTGGGTGCCATCTGAATCAAATAAGTTTATCTTGGTCTCATCAGATCACAGCGCATGGTTTCAGTAATCCATGTCCTTAGTCTTCTTGTCTTTGCCAAACTGTTTGACAGACCACTTTACATTGTAAGTGTCATATCTTTAGTTTTGTAACATGAAAATATACAATAAAAGTGTAAAAAATGTGAAGGGTGTACTCACTTTTGTGATATACTGTATACTCATAAATAAAGGTCCCTGGGATACTGCTGACTGGTTCCTGTTCCCTCTTTGAAAATAAGCAACATTATGCATGAGTGGTCTATCAAAAGACAAGACAGGTTTGTATATAAAAACAGGTTGCTGTCACGTCCACATCCATGATCCAAGGCGAACCCATGCAGCTCTGACTCACCTCATTAAGGGGGCACAGTACAGTCGACACCACCGGAAAGAGGGTCTCTGTCTTTTACTGCAATGCGCATGAGCACCGCTTAGCACAATGCTCAGTCAGACCCCAGTCATGAGCTTTCTGTATGACTCTGGTGGGTCCTAACAAACTTTACCAGCATGGATACACACAGCCAGTGATAAGTTCCACCTCTAGGCCATCGAAAGTGGACCCATTGGAAGTCACCCAGTACCTGAAAAAGTTAAGTGCACATTTTATTGTCCCCTACAAGGTCATTAGACAAATAAACAAAGCATATGAACTCCTGTATGTCTTTGGTCTTCCATGTCTCCTAGGTCCAACAATATATTTCAGGTCTTCTCGCTTTAGATACCAGCACAGAAAAGAACACCTGGACATCAATGGACAGCTTGTGTATGCAGTCAGCCGGCTTTTATATTTTAGGCACAGAGGTGGACAACTTTAATATCTGGTAGAGTGCATTTCACCTCTGCTGGGATTTATTCCCTGAACTTCTGCCGATCAGACTTAAAGTAATTCTGGATTTCCTCATGAACTGTACTGAGCATTTCATGCGTATTATACTTGTTACTAATTGCATTTCTTTGTTTACCTGGACTCTGATTTTGCTTCTTTCCCTCTGGACTATGTTTGCTGATCAACTGAACCTTGCCTGTCTCTCGTTTATGGATTTGCCTGGCAATTTTTCTAATAACACCTTCAACTGCTTCCTTCACCTGCCTTGTGTCTTGTTTAATTGTGTGTTTAAGTTACATTTCTAATAATTAAAAGCTTATCAATGAGACAAGACAAATGGTATGTGCAACACACTTTTGCATTATTTTATCTACAATAGTCTTACTTGGAGATTCCCTTCCTATTGTAAACCACTGTCTATGCAATAGTGTTTGGCTGAAGTGTCAGATCTCTACATGCCACCACAGCTTGAAAAACTGAGATTTCAGGACACATCAATTTCCTGAGACTGCCTCAGTTTAGTGAAAGAGCTGTGCTGCTTTTGCAGCGTGAAGAAAAAAGGATGCTGCCATGTGCCTTGCCTGAGGGGGTGAAGCTTTTATTGGCAGCAGGTGTGAGAATGTTAGACAATGAGCTAGCAGTCAGATGACAGCCATGCACACACAGTGATGCAGCATCATTCTGCATAACAGCACTCGCTTCAGTCTAGAAATTCTTACCTTTCACACAGAGCACTACACTTTACCATATATGCAGTAATACACTGGTAAAATTAAACCCTTAATTCTGTGATCAGTTTTTTTTTAGAGTTATATATTCAAATTTTATAATTCAGTATATGTTTTATATATTTCAAAATGCATAAATCACATTGCAGTTTGTGCATTATTTATAATCAGTATTTTTTTTTCAAAGTGAAAATTAATCTTTTTGTCTAACCCAATGTAAACAGGCACTATGATACTATTGTCAACCTTTTACTAGATTTTTCTGCTTTTTCTGCATAAGATTACTAAAAAATAAATTGCACATGGTATAACATAACATAACATAACATAACATATTGTGTTTATATGTTCATAAAACTATTGCTTTTTTATTTAAGACGGGGGTTATTACAGCTTTTTAGCACACAACTAAAGATTTTTGCTGCCTTCAGCTTTTCTGTCCTCTGAAGCTGGGAGCTGACATACCAATTTATTCTATTTTGTGTGGCCAACAACAGAGCAGTTCAGGTGCTTTGCTCTTAGCATACGGCTTGCCATCAAGAGAAAGCATGTCCTAGTTCCTAGTCCTAGTTCTGTGTCACAAGGATAATTCTCTTTGTGACACAGCAAGGAGAGAATTTTCTTTTAAATCTCATTTATCGTGGGATACAATATATACAATACATATGCAAATGACTGGCTTGCACAGTTTGTGAAAAGGTTGTTTGTGAAAGATTTTGACATAATATGTTCCTTCCTTACTTAGTGTTACACAGAATATTATCTTGTTGAAAAAAGTCAGATTCTATTGTTTTGGAGGTCTCTTTGAAATACTTACCTACTTATGACATAAGTCTAAATACCAGCATTTATAAACACGCTTAAATGTTTACCTTACACATAATTAAGTAATGTAAAAAATCAAACTACCAATTTGCCATTACTTGTTCTTGTAATCAGTTTCCAAAAAATGTCTAGATCTACTTTGTAGGCCTGATAATAGGAATCAGCCTAAAAAAAAAAATGGCAATAAACCAGTAACGATTCAACACCATCACCTTTGTATAATATTTTAAAGTTTTCAAAAAGTGAAAATAGAAGAAGACATGGCAAAGGGAAAATATGTTTGAAGTACCTTGCACTGAAATATATTGCTTCAGAATCTGGGAAGCATCTGCTCTGGTGCCAGGAATCAAAGAAGCAAAGCCACACACAAGCTTGCTGTGGTATCAGTGACTTGATTCCTCTTTACATCTTGCATTCTATTCACTACACAGGAATGGGTGTTCCACTGACCCAGATCATGTTGTTTGATGTTATATATCAATTACAATGTAAAAAGTATTCTAATTGGACACAAGATGTTATATTATTGCATCATTAAAATTAGTTCTACACTCACAAGTTTACTTCGGAACTTCAGAATTGTCTTTATATTGTCTAAGTATGATCAAAAACATCAACATTTTTTGCACAATTGTTTACTAAAGGTTTATAAAAACCTAAAAAGCAAAAACGATTTACATTACAAGTGTTTTTATTTATTGGGGAAATTATCCAATATTAATCATGTGAGTGGCAAGGCAACTATGGTCTGGCATTTCCACCATTTGTACACAAACTGACTGAATGTGAATCGGAATCTTTTTTGTTAGTGCTTCAAATACATGTTGCATTAATCAGAGTTTGATAGATCCTTGTTATATATATACCACAGTCTCATGTCTGATTACCATCACACTAATTAAAAAGACCTGATTGATATAATTGCTAATACTAGAATTTCACATACTTTTGCCACTTTTAATACTGGATCATTCCCTCAATACATAAACAAGTAAGTGGATTTATGTATCATTTGTTTAATTGAGTTCTTTTTATCTACTTTTAGAACATTACAATGGCATTTTGATGACATTTTATGTCACATTAATGTAGAAATAGATACATTTTTAATTATTTGATAGCAGGTGTCTGCAGAGGTCTGAATCCAACTAAAATCAGGTTTACTGTTTCAGGTTTACAATGGCTAGTCTTATTTTACACATAAGTTATTATTTCTTATTATTTCTATGTCAATAGTCCTCATAATATGCAGAGGACAGGGAGGCAGGTGAGTGTCTAATTAAAAAAGCCATTAAAAAAAGGTATCCTTCACATGTACTTGGCCCTATGGGGGACCTCCTATATCCCCTAGGTGACACAGCTTGCCTATAATGCTTAAGCTGGGTGCATGTTGTTGCTGCAGCAGCTCACCAGTGGATTTAAACAGGACCAGATGCCGTATGAGGCACACAAATAAGCATGTTACTAAGTAAGTGATTGTGTCTCCTGCATGTTTCAGTGCATGGATACCCCCCAGTTTTGTATACCAGGGGAAAAATACAGCAATTGATCCCTGCTGAACCCTGAGTAGATAGTTCCAAATCACAATCAGTCTCATTTCATTTTTTGCCTGTGCCACCCTTATTTTGCCTCCTGCTGCTATGCTTTCATTTTACCTCTTACCTTTAACATCATATTTGCTGGTGGATCAAATAATAGAAATCATAACCGTGTTAAGTGTAGTTTGCGATGGACATAAACTCCAGATAAGCCGGCTGAGCTTTAACTGACGATACACAAACGTGGGAAATCTCACATGAGAGAGGAAAGGACAGACAAACCGGAAAGCCATATAACATCACGTGGATGCCTAATGCCATCACGCCTTAGTCATTTGTATAACCTTTTTGAGGAGGACAGAGCTGGAATTTAGTAACATATGGACAAGGTATTTTAAGAGATGCTTTCTTGTGTACTTTTCTTATTGGCCCAGGTTGGGCACTAGACAGAACATGCCAGGTGTAATGCTCATGAGCCAAATGATATGATACAGCAAAAGTGAGGTCTGTAATGCAACATATGGCACTGGCTATGAGTAAAGTATCTGCTTAATTTCTGCTTAAGTATCTACATAATGCTAAGGCATTAGTTGTTTCTGTCTTAGTGTCTGTCTTAGTGAAGAGTTAATGGAAATAATGGTTAGACTTGCTCAATTTTGGATTGGCCCTTAAATATTCGTAAAGTTGCGAATAATATTGTAAAGTTGCTTTTACATTGCTCCATTGTAAAAAGCACTATAGATATAAACCTGACTTTGACTTCTGACTTTGACAGTCTTAGATCCATCAAGTGAAAGGGTGTTTAATTCCAGGTGGAGCAGTCTATGACCTTTATGTGCAGACTCTGCATGTTCTCTCCAGGTTCATATGGGATTACTCTGGGTAGTCGGGTTTCCTCTGACAGTCCAAAGACAAGCTTTAGGTTAATAGGTTATGGCAATGTTGCCCTAGTGTATGAGTGTATGTGCCCTACTATGGATTGGCACCCTGTGAATGGTTGTTTCTGCCTTGTGCACTATGCTGTCTCTTCCAACCAGGATTAGTTCAGGATTAACCAAATCAAAAATTGAATTAATTATTGGCTGATAAAATGAATAAAACAAATGATGAATGTGTTTTGTCTACAACTTATATTATTTGTCAACACAGCGCATAAAGGCAACATAATATATATATGCATAACATACTAGAATAATACACTGCTTTTTTTTTTCAAACAATCTAGCAGAATTCAAATTCCCATACACGTTTTAAACTCTCCCTCTGAAATAAAATTTGGCCATCGTCTCTGATAACATCTCGTTCCTCATGTAGGTGCATATTAAGATCAAATTAAGTAGAAATGAATGGGATGATACATGGCAGGTTGCAGATGTTCCAGGTGGTGGTGTGAAAATCCAGGGAGTGAGGAGTAGCATAATGAATATGGCCATCCTGCAGGAAAAGCACCATGCTGGATTCAGAGATAAAAAGGGAAAAAAAGAGAAACAAAACTAATTACATTTAGCCAGAGTTAAAACTGGTTAAGACCAGTGGTTGACTTTTATATTTTATACTAAATAGAAGTTTTTAAAGCATAACAAAGTTTTAGTTACCTGAGAATGCTGTTTAATTACGTGCATGAAAACAGATTTACTTGCAGAGTAAATTGCAGAATTAAGGAAAATTCTTTCATGATTGAGATGAAGAAATATTTCTGTTTATATATTCTGATATCCTGTTTTTTAAAAATGGACATAGGAGCACTGCTAGCACTGCTGTAGAGGTTAAAGGGGTGGGGGTCAAACCATTCACTGCACACTGTATTAAACTGGTGCATTGTAGTCATCTGAGAAGGAAGCCTCTCTTATGTGATGTCGTCATGGAGGAGTGGAAGAGGAATCCAGTGGCATATATATAATTATATTTATATTTATATATAATTATGATAATTATTATTATATAAATGCCTACCAATGACTGTTTATTGACCATCCAGTCAATGGCCATTCACTTTAATTGCTGATTATAATGAACTATAATAGAAATTAAAAAATATGTCTGTTAACTCAAAACATTGCAGCCATAATCATCCAATCAATGCAGTCGCCCCAAGAGCCAATAAATGCTGTGGATCCACAAGCAATTGTATGCATATGTGTGTTTGTGTGTGTAAGCAATTACCTTACCGCTCATGTGCTTGCTTTCTTGTTAGCTCACATTTGGGATAGAGACTGTTCTTACTTGGCTGATGTATTTAGAGATGTTTTTGTCAAGTTACTTGTGTTAGTATGTATATATTTCTGATTCTTATTTGTAACAAGCTATAAATGCAGTTTGTAGGTTTTGGTGGCTGTCCTATTGCAATAAATATTCCTTTGCTTTTTCTCTCACCTATAACTAATGTATATAAACGTTTTCCTATTCACTTGTTGTGTCTCTGTTGTTTGGAACAATGTCTATCAATGCATTTTTGTCTTTCATCAAATAAAACTAACACAACTATAGGTCGTTTCAATCACTCATGTTTTCAGCAGTATCTCTGATGCACCTACGGTTAATTTGCACACAGTTGTTACAATATTATTATATTTACTGTAGCCTAAAAATACTCACCCAATTATAAAAAATAACTGGGCAATTTTACACATTTCAACAATACATCGTCCATTCCTTTCCACAAGCTGGTAGACTGTGAGTCTGTCACCCCAATCCACATTTCTGTCCCTTGATAGGTTACATAATTACATTTGACCCATTTAAATGGACCTGGAACAATATCTGATTCAGATGTAGGTAATAAAGCTCAAATATATGCGCTGTCAACCCTAGGTGACAATAACAGGTTATTATGAAGCCACCATCGATTCAACCAGCTATATCACATAATCGTGTCATGATTGTTGAATCACAATCTGACTAATTACTGGCCAGAGATTATTATTTGCCTTATTTTTTTCTTGTCAGGTGAAGGAGCCAACTTAACCTCTAAATCAGCATCTTGTACCACTCATTAATGTCAGCAGCTGTGTTTCGAAGGGTCTAGGTTAATTTACACACTAGGAGGTGTAAGATGTCTTTGGTTTGATGAGGCTACACTTAAATTGTACTGTGCCAACACAAAGGCATGGGTTAAACACACAGTAATGCACAATCATGCAAATCACCCTCTACGGACCTGTATTAGCTTATGGTATAGTGTTAACTGCATAACTGCAGCAGTTTTCCTTATGGAATGAGCAATTAATTGCTCTGTGAAACACTACCATAATATAAAGATTACATGTAAAACTTTAGTTTTAACTTTAGAATTTTTAGCTCATCTGCTGAGCTGGCATGATGAATGTGCTGCAACCATTATCTGCATTATGAATGCATATACTGCAGCTTTTAGTTATCCCATGCCAATTAAGCAATCCAGCTATGTTTAGTGTGTGTGCGTGTGTGTACGTACATCCGACATGTACATTTTGTACATTTTCAAAAGGATATTGCCTTTTATCCTTCAAAAACTTTAACTTCCTTCTGATAAAGAAAAATAATCATTTAGGCTAGAGTTGGGGTAGGTGTAGGTGTAAAATTAATTCCCATTAAAATTACACATTATCCTTACGTAAGGTGTGTATTTTTGTGTGTGTTGGGAAGATGATGAATTATCTACAACAATATACTCAACAGAAAAAAACTTCTGTCACCTTGCATGTTCGAGGTGCATTGCACAATGCTGCATGGTTTGTAACAGGATTCATAGATTGAGAAGAGGTGTTACAGTACAGTGAATGTGTCTTTTCATGTATGGAAAATAGGTCTCAAAGCAGAAGTTAATGATTGCAAAAATAAGTGACGGCATCTAGCTGTGCCAAAGGCCATAGTGTGATGGAACATTCAAGAGCAAACACACCTGCACTGGCCCCCAAAAACCTCAAGTGTAAATTACAAAAGAGTTGGAACAGGGGCAAAAAAAAGACTGGGAAAGTTGAAGAATGCTCAAAAAACACCTGTTTGAAACATTCCACAGGTAATGGTCATGACTGGGTATACAGGGAGCACGCCCGAAAGGCTCAGTCGTTCACAACGAAGGATAGGGCAAGCTCCACCACTTTGTGAACAACTGCATAAGCAAAAAGTCCAACCGTTTAAAAACAACATTTCTCAACGTGCAATTGCAAGGAATTTTATCATTTACAGTCCATATTTTTATCAAAAGATTCAGAGAATCTGGAGAAATCCCTGCAAGTAAGCGGCAAGTCTGGAAACCAACACTGAATACCCATGACCTTCGATCCCATGGGCTGCACTGCATTATAAACCGACATCATTCTGTAACATATATTATGACATGGGCTTGGGAACACATCAGAAAACCACTGTCAGTGAAAACAGTTAATTGCTTCATCTACAAGTGCAAATTAAAACTCAAAAGCAAAGCGAAAGCAGTTTATCAACAACACAAAAATGCTGGCAACTTCTCTGGGCCCAAGCTCATCTAAGATGAACTGACGCAAAGTGGAAAAGTGTCCTGTGGTCTGAAGAGTCCAGATTTCAAAGTTTTTGTAAATCATGGAAGCCCATGCTTATTTCAGCAAGACAATGCCAAGGCACATTCTGCAGGTGTTGCAACAGTGTGGCTTCATAGTAAAAGAGTGCAGGTACTAGACTGGCCTGCCTGTAGTCTAAATCTCCAAGATGTGGACACATTATGAGGTGCAAAATACGACAAAGGAGACCACAAACTGTTTAATAACTGAAGTTGTACATCAGGTAAAAAGGGAAAGAGTTCTCAAACACTTATTGAGTGTTGTTAGAAGGAAAGGTGAAGTAACACAGTGGTAAACATGCCCCTGTCCAAACTTTTTTGGAACGTGCAGGCATCAAATTCAAAATAAGTAAATATTTGAAAAAAAAAAAAAAAACAATAAAGTTTATCCTTTTGAACATTAAATATCTTGTCTATGTAGTGTATTCAACTGAATATGGGTTGAAAAGGATTTGCAAATTATTTTTTACACAACTTTCCAACTTAATTGGAATTGGTGTTGTAAATGGAGAGTATATCCAGAGGAGGGATATGCACACTTCACACAGTAAGACCACTTCATCCTGGAACCAAACCCAGGACTTTTATGCTGTGAGGCAGGGGTGCTACCCATCTAGACACCAAATCTTGTAAAGAAACACATAATAAATCAACTCTTTACATGAGTTTATCACTTGCTAAGGATCATTCTGGCAGTGTAACATATGAATACATTTCAGACCAAAATTGTCACTCTAATTGTCACTTGCCATTCCTATAAATATGGCACAAAAACTCTGAATGCATCACTTGTAGAAAGTTGTGGTGTGGTCTGGCAAGTGGCTGGGAAAATTTCAAAACTAATGTTACGAGGTCATACTTCCAATAAAACAAAATACAGCAACTGACTGCGTCATGGCAACAGCTGCAAACACAGCACTCTTCTTAGAAGGACCAAGCTCAAAAAGTCATTAAATGTTTAATAGATTATACATGCTTAATTATATATGATTATATAAAGTTCAAGTCTTTTGTTCTATTGAAGTCATAACGTTTGTTATGTAAAATTTATTGGTTTTCTGTTGCTACTGTAACAGGATGTGATAATTGGGTGGTGAAAATTCAGCTTGTCTTCAAATCTGTTATTTATGGCCTCAGATACCAAATACTGCTTAATGTAGAAAATGTATGTGTGAAATTAATAAGTAAAAAATAATAATATTTTTGTTAAAACTCCCCTTGTTGATGTATGTTACTTGGAGATGGAACATGTAATAAAACTTTTGAGTATACTCAGGTTTAAGACTACAATAGGCAGATATGTTATTCTTTCCGTGTCTATGCTAGTTTATTACCTTGCACACTATAGGCTGCAACATCTGGCAGGAAGTCATATTACTGTACAGTTTAGCCCACTGCACAGCTGCTGGTACACTACAAACAAATATTTGACAGCATATGTATGCAGACCCTTAACTAAAAATAGTAAATATTTGCTGCTTTTGTTTGGCACTTAACAAAAACATTCCTATATCGTGCAGTCCTAACAGTAAAATGGCAAATGGTTAGGTCAAGTCAAATTAATTCATTAACAGAGCATTGTCTCAAAGCAGCTTTACAGCTATGTAGGTCCACAATCCCAACTGTACAGTGACTGACTAGCAAAAACGTTTTAAATGGAATGAGACAAAAACCGTGGGAGGGCAAAGACAAAGGGACCTAACCTCTATGGGCAACCTAGATAATATATGCTAGAATAAAACTAATTCATCTACATAACAATAATAGTGTGTTACACAGAAGCTAAACATAAATGAATAGAGAACACGTTAAAAGAAAATACAATGTCCTCCAACAGGTAACAGTTTTGGAGGCATGGCATCCTGTGTCAATTGGAGGAGGGGACAGGGAGTTAGGATCTTCTGATGGCATCTGAATAACAGTGTTAGGGTTATTGTTCTGCCTTTTTTTTGCATTGTAGTAAAACCAGGAGTGGACTAATAAAACTAAATATACATAATGATCATACAACTAGCACAACGAATTCCACTAAAATGTATTTTATATAGCAGTAGTATAAAAGTATGTATGTGCTAGTATACAACTAGCACAACGAATTCCACTAAAATGTATTTTATATAGCAGTAGTATAAAAGTATGATGTTTTAGTTTGTAACAGCTATGTAAAGACCGAAGAGGGGACACTTGAAAAAAGCCAAACCTCAACATCACAAGACGCTCTTTAGAATATTGATACATGGAATATTCTGAATAAATCTGAATTTCATGCATTTGATTTTTACAGATATTGTTATGCTTATATGATTAAAGGATTTATAAGGAAAAACATTTAAAAAAGCAAAAGCATATAGAATGCCTATAATTTTTTGTTCTGGCTTGTTGTTGCAGAAAAGTGGGAACTGGGACCTAGTCATGTTTCCTTTTGCTCCTCTTTTTGTAAATCATTCATGGGTTTATTTGTTTGTTTAACTTATTGTTCTATATTTCTATAGATAGAACAATATATACCAATCTATCTTTTTTTATTTATTGATTGTCTATCACATATTCATTATTTCCTATATGAACTAGGTTAATAATATAGTTAAGAAGTCTGTCAAACATAATTTTGGTCAGGGGTCACTAATGCATCTCATGCAGAATGTATCCTTTTTTTAAGGAAAGTTTTAAGTTTAGTGAGTTGGATGAGAAACCCATGTCATGTGCCAAGTTATTATTTAATTTGAGGCGCATCAAGTTAGATCCGTAAATCACAGCAGAACAGGGATGAGAAGAGAAGAGCTTTGAAGAAATCACACACATTAAATTCAAATTTACTGAGGGCACCACCATCTTACCAGGACCAATGTGATTACAGGTTCAGGGGTCCTCTGATAGGTGGTCTACTTTACGTCTCTCACCTTGGATCCCATAAACTTCTCTGCTGTTGGAAAAATGGTGCACTTAAAATTAAAGTTCAGTGAATACTGCAATAACGGTAATCGAAGCTGATACATCTCAAATAGCTTCTGATGCTCTAAACTGATGTAGAATGTTAGGGTAAACATTATTGTGGCTCACAACAAGACACGATTGAATACTGTGCCCTGTGACACAAAACCTTGTAAAAAAGAGACAGAAGCTAAGAGCATGATACAGTATAAGAAGGAAGGCATCAACGATGAAATAAACAACATAAACACCACAAAACACAATTTTTTTTATAGATTATGTTTTTCTGTCTATTTGTGGGTTATATGGAATTGCAAAGCAATCTTGGGGGAAGTGGCACAGTGGGGACACTTGGTCAGCGCTGTTGCTACACTGCTTCAGAGATCCCAGGTTTGATTCCCATGCCAGCCTCCGCCTTTGTTGAGGTTGCATGTTCTCTCCATGTCAGCATAAGTAATCATTTGGCCACATTCTAGAGATCTATGTCAATGTGTGTCCATAAAATGTCTCAACATGGCATCCTGTTTAGGGTTGGTTAAAGTGAACAGGTATTGGTTTTAATGGACAGTAATTGTGAATTTCACAAATCTGTTTACCTGAAGATGTCAAGCACTGTGCTGACTGTTGATTATGTATACTATTCCATAATGGTTCAAAAAGACTTTGCATTTTTTATCATTCAAAGTTGTAAGTACCCTGAGCTTTAATAAATTTGCTCTCGAAATGAATCCTTATACTGATAAATACCTTTGCATCACAGGTAATACAGACTTCCTTCAACTGGAAGCATTTGCTTTATTTAGACTGCTTTATCCATTCGGTGATTTAACGTTTCATACCTTTCATGGTTATTGCCTTCTTTAGTGCCAAATGGACGTCTATCCATAGGTCAGTTCTTTTTAACACACTACTTAATGCCAAGGGTAGCCCCTCTAGAACTGACTCTGATTTCTTGGTGATCCCTCACTGCAAAAGTTGAAGAATGAGTTGCCTGTAATATGGCTCCACTTTGGTCCTGATAAAGTATGGTCTAATGTAAAGTGAAGTAGCATGCCTAAATAGTCTGTCAATTGCTCCTTGTTTTATTGGGGGCTTCCAAAAATCCCCAGCTGGGATTCATTTCTAGCATATTCATTCGTGAACATAAATACAGGAATATTAAGAGAGCGTTAAACAACTGGATGACATTTTGGTCACGCTGATGACTGGCAGTTGCTTTAAAAGACAATGTGACATGCAATTGCGTTTCACTACAAACAGAAATTAAACCTGGCTTGACTTTAATGGATTTTTTTTTATTTCATATCTGTAACACAGAATAAGGGCACACTTGATAATATTGATATGAGCACCATCTCGAGTACCCTTTGACACCTTTAAACTTGGTTTACACAATCTATGTTCCATATATTTTCTCTAAAAGTAGATCTTTATCCCAACAACCTTCAACCATATTTGCAATGTTTTCTCAGTGCATTGCTGTTTGGATCATTTACAGGGCCCTGTCATCATCTGTAGGAAACACCACCAGAGACTTGTAAAGACTGCCCTCATATTGTTGTTTAAATGGTCAAATTCTCAAGCCCCCCTCTGAGTCCCCTCAAAGCCCGGCACGTGTGCTGTAAGTTATCTGTTCCACAACAGGAAAGAATAAACCCTAGCTTGAATCATAGGAAATTCATCAAACCTGGTTTCTGGGAGTCAAGTCTTTCAAGGCCTGTTTCCTTGCCATATGATCTCTATAAACCAAATCACTGCTGGCTTCCACACAGGCAAGCAGGCGCCTGAGGCAGTCATAATCAAAGCCAAATGCAAATGACAATAGAAACAGTGCAGAGAATGCACAGGGAACCTCGGCTTCCATTCCCCCCTGGCTGGACAGACATTTATGTTTGTGTTCTCTCGAGAAATGTCTGGCAGGAAGCCTTGCAGATATCAAGTATCACTTAGAGTCTAACAGAAGCAAATATTTACAAGATTAAAAGCTTAAATGTGCCACATTTTAAACATTTTGACTGGTTATTTGTGCATCATACAGCTTTCTTAACTGGTCACTATGGATGTTTTCTGAGCAATTTCTTTTCAATTCATTAATCACTAATTCTGTACAGATTTCGTTTTAGTTGAAATGCAAGGCTGATTGATTTTCAAGAGCACGTTTTGGGAGCGGATCATCGCTGAAACGAAACTGCAGAAGCTCAACCTTTCAAAAGGTGGTAGCCACAACATGTTGCATCCTGCATTGTAACATTTCACCTGTCAAGGAGAAACAGATATAACAATAAGTGAGTTTTATCTCTTTTTTCATTAATTGAACAAATAAGAAATAATGGGTGTAATTAGGTGACTGCATGAGTCATGACAGCACTTCAAAGTTACCAAATGCAATTATAAATCAAGGTGTACTGCTTTGGTTCATGGCTAAAGGCATCCTGACTGACGCTTTAAAGACTCCAGTCATTTCATTTTTATAGCTGTGTATCTCTTTTGACACTGCACATAGGTGAGTCGACGCATATCAGTGGCAGTGACAGCAAACTTCAAATAGCAAAAATTCTGTGTTTTATTTATATTCATGCAAATATATGGGACCAAAGTATGTCTGGCTTTTTCATATTCAGAATAAATTTACAGTGTGTGTATGTGATTGCCAGTCTAGATTATGATACTTCTGTATATTTATAATATTACTATATACAGTCAGAGTAAAGAACAGTCAGTGCCATATTACAATTAATCACTGATATGTGCTTTAAGGTTAAACAAAGGGAATATGTATTTGTATATTTAATGTCAAACTATACCCAGAAATTAATTTACATTTCTTTATGAGGTATTTCAATCTGAAGTGCCCCTAATTTCTGTGAGCAGTATAGTATCAATGGATATTCATAACAGTAAAAAGCTTTTTTTAATTATTTTTTTTTAACATTTTAGAGTGAGTTATAATGCATGTCAATGAAAAGTGAAAGGGAGCCAGAGAACCTGGAGAAAAACCCATCAGTGACCAAGAGAGGATACTTCACAGGTGGAGTCCGAAGTCTGGATTGGACCAGGGATCTCTGGATTTGTGTGGCAGCCACGCTAACCACATTTGGGGCTAAAAAAATGCAGGCATCTTAATGTCAAATGCATATGACCATTAAATGGAGCTGTTTGACCTTCTATAGCAGATAATGAGCTTCACACCCCAGTATAAGCACACTTGGCACAAAGATTCACAACAAATCATAGATAATAACACATAAGGACGTATTACTCATACGCTCTACCAAAACAGTCTATTGATTAACATGTTTATAAAGTATTATTTTTGTTAATGCAAACCAGCATAGTTAAATAATGAAAAAAAAAAACGGGATTTAACGACATTAACAGCCATCAGGTTTTGCAATAATCTGAAAATAATGCAGGATAATAAATTTCATTATATGCTAGGGATCATGCGTTTTGGATTAATGAATTGGCAAAGCACTGCAAACGTTTTGTTCCACAATGAAGAGCTGGATAAATCTATTTGGCAAATTAAAGTGATTTCCATGCCAACATGCTGTAATTGTTTCCGTTTTTAAGCAGGCAGCTTAAAGCTATAATAATAAAGAGGCATACAAATTTCACAAAGGCTATTATCAGGAAAATGTAACTAAACAGCAAAATGGAAAAAGAGACTGGAAACTCCAATTTATCTTAGTCAGGCAGTTAAATAACCAGATATATTTTTATGTGAATTGCAAACAAAAGAGTGTTTATAACTAACCTCATGTCTTTGCATAGTTTCTGTGGTATTGACCAAATAGCTAAAAGTCAAATCCAGAGATCTCCTGGGTCTGTGTGGTAATTAAGATAAGTAATTAGAAATACATGGCAAATAGAATTACAGATATCATGCACTCTCTCATACAGGATTTTCTGCGTCTGTGATGTTAGTTTTACCTTTCTCTTTATATATACAGTATCTCACAAAAGTAAGTACACCCCTCTACATTTTTTAAATATCATCTATTATATTAAATATATCACAAGATAGCACTGAAGAAATGACACTTTGATACACAGTAAAGTAGTCAGTCTATAACTGTTTCTTCAGAATTACTTAGCATAAAGCCATTAATGTCTTAAACAAACAAAAAGTGAAACTAAGTAAAAATGACCAAATTGTGCCCAAAGGGTCAAAATTTTCTGTGGCCACAATTAATTTCCAGCACTGTCTTAACTCTCTTGGCCATGGCACTAGAGCTTTACAGGTTGCCACTGGAATCCTTTTCAACTTTTCCATGATGACATCACGGAGCTGGTGGATATAAGAAATCTTGTGCTTCTCCACCTTCTTCTTTTACCAAGGCAGTGGTTGTCTTGGGGAT
>JAUZSV010362797.1:0-11363 GCA_034780495.1 Parotocinclus cesarpintoi | reverse complement strand
AATAATAATAATAGGTTTAATTTATATAGCGCCTTTCTAACACCCAAGGCCGCTTTACAATAATACAAGGTGTAAACACATAATTACACACTGTTAGAAATAAAACAAAACACACAGACAGAAGAACAGCTAGGATGAAAAAAAAGATGTTATGAGGAGAGATTTAAATTCTTGCAGAGTTGAAGCAGACCTAATAGTTAAAGGAAGAGCGTTCCAGAGAGTGGGAGAGTGATCTCCCACTCATGGAAGAAAGCCTGAATCTAGGGACAGTAAGAAGATTTGAATCAGTGGAACGCAGGGACCGGGTTGGAGTGTATTGATGGACAAGTTTGCTGAGATATTGCGGAGCTATGTGTTAGCAATAAGATTTTAAAGAGAATGCGTTTGTGGACCTGGAGCAAGTGCAGTTTGGATAATTTCGGTGTGATGTGATCAAATTTTTTGGTCTGTATAAGGATCCTAGCAGCAGAGTTTTGGATGTATCGTAATATTTTTATGGAAGAGGAGGGAAGACCATACAGAAGAGAATTGCAATAGTCCAGACGCAAAGGAGACAAAAGCATGCACTAGAGTCTCTGCAGCAGCGGGAGAAAGGAATGGGGGCACCCAAGCAATGTTGCGCAGATGAAAGAAAGCAGACTTAGAGATAGATCTTATGTGAGGAAGAAAGGAGAGTTTTGGATCAAAAAGAACACCAAGAAACCTAAGTCTATGGGAGGAAAAGCCTTCAAAGAAGGAGACCTGGCACCTGAGCTTATGTGACAGTTCTACACTCAGTACGGTTATGTTTGCAATGCGGAGAACACCAATTGAAATAAGTATACATGAGCTGAGAAATCAGATTACTGAGAAAATATATTCGGCTATCTTTACCAAATTTCTTAATTTGAAACCTGGGCATTAATTCAATCTGGCAAAAATATGTGGTCGACATGATCATTTGAATATTCTGCAGATTAAACTGCAGAAATCCGTTTCTAATTGAATTATTTCCACAGTGACATGAGCCAAACAACGACATTGACCTAACGAAGAAGTCTAGAGTCCCTATGACTGAGGCACCACTGGGAATGATCTTTCGACCAAAAACATCCAGTCAACAATGTGGCCACAAACTGAACTACGCCATAGAGTTAGAGATGGCTTTTCTACCTTGCACAACCAGTCGGCCCAACGCGGTACGTCTCATTCTGCTTCCAGGTCTGTTGGCTGAGCATACATAGACTCCAGAGTGCTGCAGGGAGACGTCGGAGATCATAAGATTACCTGTGCCCAACACCTGGATCCCCTCCACTCCGATAGAGCGCCCGTCTGGAAAACAGAGAGAGAACAGACATGGGCGTTAACCTCAAGTAGGAGTCTCCCATATAAGGGAATCTTGAAGTCTGGTGCATTGTCACTATTCTGTTTCAGGAGTCCTGATGTATGGAAAACCAATCCAAACTATTGGCACGACAGGTTGAAAGTCTTCATCATACCCAGTCTGCTCCAGGACACGATGGGCCGGGGGTTTCCTGTGGCAATGCATTCTAAGATGGCAGTCTGGTGAATGTTGATAGTGAGATTCTGAGGACCTGAGAGAATCACTGGCTCTTTGTAGGTACGAGCAGCTGCCACTGCGTACACAGACACATCAGATATATGAAGAGGATGTAAGAGAATCAGAAATAAACATGTAAAGACGTCTTGTTGTCGGTCTCACCAGTGACAGCAAGCTGTGCCTCCTGACTGTAACGTGTGTTGGCAATGTTTTTGGCCACACAGCGGTACAATCCGCTGTCTGTATGCCGCACCCCAGTGATCTGCAGAATGCCATTGGGGAGTAGAGTGTACCTGGAGAAAGGGAACCACAAATGATGCGGTACTTGCGTGAGCACCTGTGTGTAATTGTACAAATGAGTTTTATTTTATCATTACAATTATGAGCCGCATAGCCTCCGATCACGTCTGTCTGTCTGTGGTAAAATAGGGTTTCTATTAGTGCTGTACCAATCCGATATTGTGTATCTGTATTGGCCTGATATGTGGCAAAATCACTGGATCGGAGATCAGACGGGGAGAAAACAGTTTCATCCGATATCTTTCCTAACACGTATATGCTTTACTACAATTTGAACGACACTGATAACTGTTAGCTAGCAGCGTGGTCATCATGTCAGCTGTGTGAAATTGTTTAAAGCGCAAGGATGATAAAAATAAAACAGCCGAGTGCGGTGTGGTGCGTGGAGGTGGTAGCAACGTATCGGTCTGATATCGGTATCACCAGATATTTAATTTTGCAGTATCAATATCGGTATTGGGCATAAAAAATGGTATCAAGCCAGCCCTAGTTTCGATCCATTTTAAACTATTCATTAACGTTTTAAAAATATTTTAAACTATTAATAAACGGTTATTAAATTACTTAACTCATAAATAACACTGCCAGGTTGTAGTACAGCAGTCATAATGACAGCCACTGGTGCAGAAAGTTTTATTAATCACAAACTTTTATTAAACACAAGTGGCACCCGTGAACTTTTAGAGAACATATCGTGGACTTTAAGCGACGCCTCACAGCAAGAAGGTCCTGGGTTTGCCCAGGGTGGGGTGACTTGGTCTGCATGACCTCCCTGGGTTAACGTGGGAATATTCTGGGTGCTCTGGTGTCCTCCTACAGTCCAAAGACGTGCATTAAGTGAACTGATTACGCTAGAACTGGCCCCCAAACTGAGTATATATGATTGTAGTTTTGTGTGTCTGTCATGGCCTTTGATGCTGAGTCGCTCTTTTTTTGAATGTAGGCCAAGGCAGCTTATTAACATCTTAACTGTGTACAAAACAGAAACTTAAGAAACATTTTCAACATTCTCAACTCATCAAACGATAATGTGTCGGTTCCAGACATGCGGCACGTTTTCCCGTAAAATGACTGAAACTAAAAAGCTAAACAAGACATCTACAACTCCAAACAAAACACACTAAAAGTAAGCCACCAGCATGTGTACGTACCTGTCTTCATCTGTGTTCAGGGTGGTCCTGTTCTTCTCCCAGGTAATGCCAGCCTCAGGAATCCCATTAACGGCGCAGTGGAAGCGTGCCACGCCTCCTTCGTCCACCGCCATAGACTCTGGATGGGTGTGAAACTTGGGAAGAGCTGGCGAAGAGCAGAGAATAGAAGTGCACTGTAATCCATGCCTCGAAGAGCCTCACTCTTAAAACGTCCATACTACGACTTGTTTTTCACTCACATGCGATCTGCACTCGTGCTTTGCGGCTGATCAGCATGCCGTAGCGGTTCTGCGCGGCGCAGTCGTACTCCCCGGCGTCCGTCTCGTTGCTTTCGCGTCGTTTCTGGAAGTTTCGGATCAGGAGCATCCCGTTGCTTAGCACGGCCACCCTGGGGCCCACGGGAATGGCTACACCGTTCCTCCTCCAGGTAACAGTAATAGGGCCCTCGCCCTCCACCTCGCAGTCTAACATCAAGGGCTGGTCCCTCACGGCGATGACATCACGGGGCTCTTTAATAAAGGCTAGTTCAGAGGTCTCACCTAAAACTGAGAGAGGAAGGAGCCGGGTAAATAAAGGCACGTGTTCCTGCTGTGTTGATCTGAAATAACCGGTGGATGCTTACGACCAGTAACAATGGAGCGAGTGAAGGTGGGATGAAGGGGTGGAGAAGAAGACTGGTTGATGACAATGATGATGATGATGGTGATGGTTGTGGACGTCGTATGGGGGGTGACAATGAGCTGAGAAGGGAGAGATAACATGATTAATTAACTGACGCTGATAATAAATCGAAGGAGGGAACAATAGTCTGCATGAGCTCATATTTGTCATCTACATCCCTTCTGACCTGGAGGCTTGACTCGGATTGGTCGTGCACTCTCAGCCACAGCTTTATGGAGCTGTAAATCCAAAGTTCAGGCTGAGATGTTGGGTCGGACAGGCAGACTGATGGTTCATATTACAGTAATTGATTTGAAAGCAGGATTTAGCATCAGCTTTGACTTCACTGCCTGTTAATCTCCCAAGAGATAATGGGTGAACGATGACAATTTTAACAGCGTGCTGTAATTAAAGATTGCCTTCAATTAACTGCTGACGAGTGCGCTATTGGACTCGACGCTGACGGCAGACTTAATGCCATTCTGTATATCGTATTAGATTCTTCGCAGGATACAGTGGATGTCTTATGGCCAAAAGTCTGAGACCGCTAGTCAATATGCTTCTATTTTTCTTCCGTTTTTCAGTTGATTGATTCAAATAAAGCATTACTACATAACAGTCTGGTATTATTCAGTTATTTCACAGAACAAAACGTGGACTTTAAACGGCACGTTCCTCGTACCTAACAATTTATATGATGTGTTTCAAACCTTGATTAATACTACATGGAACTGTGGTAGCCAAGCAGTAAAGGTACTGGACTATGGACCAGAAGGTCCAAGATTTAAATCCTGCCTCCAGACTGGTACTGTTGATTTCTTGAGCAAGATATGTAACCTACAATTGCTTGGATTGTAAGACTGTATAACTTGCAAGTTGCTTTGAGTAAGAGCGTCTGCTAAATGCTGTAAACAAATTTCCTCAAGAAATAAAAATGTCTCTGTGTTGAAATTCATCAGATACTGGAAGGGATTTGCTGCTTTAAGAACATCTGGAGTCAAGGGTTGGTCTGTCATTTCTTAGATCAGTACCATTTAAACAAATAAACATAGTCAACCAAACTACACAGATACCTGAAGGTTTCTCGGAAACTAATCGTCAGTAAATCACAGCATTAGTTATTATGTGTGATGCTGTAGCAACACATATATTGTTATCCAATTTTTTATTATTCCACCAATTTTCGGTCAGTATCTCCTCCTACACCTTTCGACGTATCGACACAGGACTAACGCCGAAACGTCCGGGATGTTCAGGAGAAATGTGTTTGTTCATAGCTAAGAGATATCTCGAACCGTGCACCCGTTGCCCCCCATTTTTTGGCACAAAAATCCCATAGACAATAAATAGGGCTGTTTTTAAACTGCTGTGGCTCGGTCAATTTTTAAGCTATAAACACAAAAATCAGACCAGTTGGACCCGGCTATGATGTCACCAGCCAAGTTAATTTTCAAAGTGATCAGAAGCTCCGTTTACTTTTTATCACTCTTTAAATAATATCCCCATTCATTTTGAATGGCCCCACTCTAGTGATATCAAAACCGGGACTCGGACCGGAGCTCGATCAGAATCAAGCGGGTCTCGGGCCTACGCCCAACCACAACCTCCCAAGACTCGGACCCGCACCTGATCAAAGCCCACCGTGCCTGAAACCTAGGCTCGATCGGAATCGGCCGGGTCTCAGACTTGCCAGAACCAACGACACCGATGCAACACACATCCGCAGTTCCTCCGAGAGATGCCCTTTCTAGTTAAGAGACTTAACCCTAGTTTACCTGTGATGCAAAACTAAAAGCTTTTCCTCTCTACTCTATTCTATCGATCTCTCTAAACTCATTTCTGTCTGTTAGAATGAATTTCAGTCCAGGTTAAATTGGCCAGTGTCTTCATTCTGCCCCATACCCCATATGCAGAGGAATTGGCCTGACTCTGGGAATGCCCTGATGACATCTTCATTCCGTTTACAGACTGTAGGGTGTTTGCATGAGAAAGTTGCGGACAACAGCACAGGAGGGGTCGCAGGCTGGCTGAAGAGGGGCTGCTCCGGGCTATTCATCTCAGCTGAACTTGCACTTGACTTTCCCTAGTCTGATTGATGGCTCTGTTAGCAAACCCCCTCCCACCCCTCATCACCCCAAATCAGTCACACAATGCTGCCGAATGCCACGGAGCCATTCAAGCTACGGCACTGTCAGAAGTAGATGGGACCGGGGTGGAGGGAGAGGGAAGCAGGTCACATGATTTGGGGTCTGGGGAAGACCAGTGATAGCACTCCATCTTTGCTTCCACCACTTTATAATTACCTTGCCCCTGCCCCCCCCCCCCCAACACACACACCCACCAAGTCCCATCGTTCCCCCACCCTACTCTGCAACCATCTGCCCTCATTCCCTGCCCCCAACGCATTTTACCCTTTTCACTTGAACTTGGGGGTGACTTTCCCATGCCACCCAATCACTCAAACTTCTCCCCGTCCCTGTGCCGCTGACACGCCCGTCCCTCCATTCACTCTGTCTTTTTTGGGATGCCTGTGTTGGGTGCTGCACTGACACAGACCCCATCCCCAAAACTCCCTCTCCCAGCTGTCCCAGGAAAACAAAACAAAACACTCCAGACGCACTTGAACTTGAATGCACCTCGTTTCACATCTAACACCATTTCGCTCCTGTCCTACCCTCTGTTCCTCTCCGTGCTCATCACCCTCCTCTCGTCAGGACATCACATACTTAGATCAGATCCTCTGATCATCATGTCTGCCTCTCCGCTCTCAATACTTGCCAATTCTTGAATATGAGACAACTAGACAACTTGGCAGCAACAACAATCCTGAGCTCCGTATTATGTTCCCAATCTCTTCGCCGTCTACGACTGCAGCAGTTCCACATACATCATCATCACCCTCATACTGTCACTACAGGGCTGTGGCCACGTCTCTACCACACGACAGCGTTCCAGGCCTTGGCTCTCCTCCAGATCATGCTGTGTATGAAAGAATGAATTATGAGGAAGCATAAACTTTTCTTCATGCCTGTTATTCAGGCTTTAGTCGTGCTGCAAATTAAGAACTCTTTAACAAGTGAACAGAACACAAGGAGCAGATGCACCAAAAGTGGGAACTGGTTTTAAGTGGAACTCTGGGTAGTTTACAGGACATATAATACTGTGCAAAAGTCTTAGAACACAATTAGATTAAGTGGTGAAATGAGAACAAAATTCATTTCTATGCAGTATTAAAAACTGAAAACAAAATGGGAAAAACAGCTCATAAAGGCTACAGTCAAGCATCCATGGCAGTAGCCAAGAAACCACTTTTTTGGGCAGCTGGGTGAAAAGGCCAAAATATGCACGAGCTCACAAAGATTGGAATGAATATCAGTAAAGAAGAGTACAATGGAGTGACAAAAGTTTTGGGTCCATATATGGTTGTTATACCATCAAATGGTGGTCTATGACTTGTTTCTTGTACTTTATGCTCCTCCAGACTTAAGCTTATCCAGCTTCTAAGGTTAAGCTTCCTACAGAAGTGCTGATGATGCCAGTTGATCAAGGTTTACACCTTACAGCGTGTGACTGTGGCAAGTGACCCAAGGCTACACAGACTAATATCAGTCTGATGTCCACCTTTCCAGACTATTCACTGATTCCATATTGACCATGATATTGGTCTAATTGGTTCGGCCAAACAAAATCGCCCAAGACCACACGGTGCGACGGTAACAACGGCCCCTTTGTTAATTATGACTACTAAGTTCTGCCCGCGGCACCATCTGCATTCTGCGCACAATAAAAGGCGCATATCCCCTCGTAACATCACCTCTTGGCCCTGGATGTGACTGAGAGAGCAAGTCTGGGGATAAATTCACCTCCCATCTGGGCGTCATTAATAAGCAGAGGACTTGGGAGATTCGCCCTGAACGGAGAGGACCCCGTCGAAACCCCACCCCCACGGGCAATCGGTGACCCCAGCCCCTAAAGGTCATGAGAGAGTGGGTGCGGGGCAAGAAGGAGGGAGCAGCTTGCATTTGGTGGAGAAAAGCAGAATGCCCCTGTCCTTTTGTTTGTTGTCATAAAAGCTGGCCGTGAACTTGGCAGTTTATTGTGGTTCAGCCGCTCGGCAAAACTCTCAGCAAACAGACCGACTCCCTGGGTGACACAGATAGGACAAACAAAACCAAAATCCCCATACTGATGGCACCCCCTTCTTTTAAAGGCTGTGGCATCTGGGTTAGACGAATGAATTCCTGTCACGGGATCTGAAATGAAAATGTTCTCCAGAAGCCTATGGGAACCGGTGTTGTTATGTCGGAGGGTTTTAGAGCCTCAATAGGAGTCAGTATTTCAGTTTTTCAGTGCTGTTACTCGACCAAAATGTCATGAAGTTGAGGCGTAGTGACATAACCCAAGGTTTTGAAAGCGTTGGCAAATAAAGTGGGTAAAATATCGTAAGTAAAATAGGACAGCGCGTTCCTGGAAATTTGATTTTCACACAAAAGGCAGGCCACATTCGACCTAAAGGGGTCAAAAGAGTTTGAATTACTATATATTGTTCCAGCTCTTTAAATCTCCCTACATGGCCTCTGCTGCAAATGTTTTATAGGGCAGTGCATACAATAAGGAATACCCCCGCTGTCTCTTTCACACATAACAAGAGGCTCCTCCGTCTCCGTGTCTCCACAGACTCAGTAGTTGGCCACAGAATAGAAAACGATAGCCTCTATAGTTTAGGATAGTGAGACTCTGTCTGAGGAGCTCCAAGTCCAAGCACAGCGGGAGAGAGGGAGCCCGCAGCAGGCCTATTGTCTCTCTAATGGGAGTTAACTCCCGGCTCTGACTGGCTGACTCGGTGCCCATTTGCTGCCAGCGCGGGCATGCAAGTGCACAGCTCTGACCTATTGTTTAAAGAGGGATGCTCATTAAAGTGTGGAGGCCAAATGATGGAAGAGCGTGCATAAGACACAGGAGCATTTCCGATTGAGGTCTGAGCCAAATTAAGATTGTGTACTTACATCCTCCTTACTACCCCCCTGGGAGGTTATGGAGGTAATTAATTTAGCCAACAATTTAAGGGGACTTTTTGTAGGATTGAAAGGGCACTGGCATATTGTAACCAAACTCATCTTCCGTAAAGGGTTTTAAATACACTATATGGACAAAAGTATTGGGACACCCACACATTATACTTAAAGGAGATTTTATGACTTACCATTCTAAATCCAAAGGCATTCATTTGGAGTTGGACACGCATTTGCAGCTCCTGGGAGGTTTTTTTTATTTTTTTATACGATTTTAGACAGTGTCTCTGGGAATGGCTCATAATTTGCATGCTAGTTCATCCCTAAAAGTGCTCGAGGGGGTTGAGGTCAGGTCTTTGTGTAGACAGTCCAGTCCAACCATGCATGGAACAGAAAAGGGTCTTCCCAAAACTACTCTGACAACGTTGGAGCTATACAATTAGTATAGAATGGCTTGGTATGTTGAAGCATTCCAAGCATACCTTTACTAAAACCCAACCCCTGAAAAACAACTGCATAGCATTATAAATCCTACACCACACTTTACGGTTGGCACAATGCAGACAGGCGGGGAGTGTTGGACTCCTGGAATTAGTCCAGTGGCAGGGTGCTTTACACCACTGATGTAAGGCTTGCATGCATTGCAGACACATCAAGGTGTGTCCCAATACTTTTGTCCATAGATCATACTTTATATACTATTTTATAATAACTCCTGTTTATTTGCCCAGAACAGGGTGTTGTATGTGTCACATTTGTTCACTAGTAAACCATCTTCATTTCCTCCCACAGTCCAAAGACAGGTGTGATAGGTTAATTGGTGTCTCTTAAGTTGGCCTTAGTGTGTGACTGTGTGTGTGTGCCAACTGTAAAGTAGGATGTAGGATTTAACCCATCTGGGGTTGTTTCAGCCTTTGTGCCCAGAGTTGCCGGGTGGGCACTGGCTGTCCCGCGACCTCGTGTGGATTAAGCAGAGGATAATGGATGGATGGATGGATGATTGCTGCTCTTAAAACTTACAAGAGATACCTCTTACAAGTACGTATGTCCATAAATGGCAATGAACACGGAAAAGCACCTTTACAATGGATTACTAACATTTTCTAAACAGAAAAGTCTGTAAAGAAAAGTCCCTTGGCCTGTTGGAATTGCTGGAATCAAGCACAACAGGTCAAAATCTAGAACAAAGCACAAGGTGAGGCAAACACAAAACGCAATGTCTTCCTGTATTTTGTGTACAAATGCCCCTTTATGGGCCAGTATAAGTGAGGCCATGGAGGCTGAGCCAATAATGGATGTGAAAGGATGTTTATGGCGCTCATTGGGATACCTCACATCATTAAAAAGCTAGCCAGTAAAAGAAGGAAAGAATATCTCCTATATTTCCAACAGCTCTGTTCCCACAGCATTCAATCAACTTTGGCCCCAACCAGCACACACAACCCAGTCCTCGCACACGAGTGTTTTGCAGCAAGCTTGGTGATCCACAGTGCAGAGAAAATGAATGGTTTGTCCCCCCCCTTCAGTGGTTGAACTGGGCCTGAACCGCACTCTGTGTGGATCTATTGGATTAACCTCCTGAACCAGGGGGGAGCCTTGTTGGATTAAACGTGGGCTCGGCGTGCAGCTATAGAGATGTGCGAGTGTGCGTCTCGGGCTCGAGCAGCTGCAAGGATCGCCGCCCCTTTTAATGAGATCTCAATCAGAGCAGCCCCTCCCTTGACCCTTTCCAAGTCTTATGCAGATGAGGGGTGTTGGAGGTGTGACGGGGTCAGGGTTAAAGGTCAGTGTCACTGTCTGGGCCAGGTCTGCCTGTCTGCTTCACACTGCGGACCATGAACTTGCACCCAAAAGTGCTGGGAGTGAGAATCAACTGACCTCACTTACAGTTATTCAATTCTTTAGGTACCCCAAAATACACTGATCAGAAAAATCAGGGGAGATTTCATTATGGGACGTCCCCTAATTTTTGCGAGCAGTTTGATTTTTATATATAGCATTGTGCCATTTTAAAATGACATGAAGGTAACAACCTCATGTTATATGAATTTATAAACTTATATGTATTTCTTACATTTCAAGTTTCAGGCACCAAGTACAGGTATAATAGTATAATAGTTACTTCATAATTTTCTACATAATATAAATGTCTTAATAATGAAGATCCAGTAAACACTACAAGTACATTCCTAACCAAACAACATCCAAAAGACTTTTTAATGGTCCTAACAACAAAGTCAAGCCCTAAGAACATGCCTTCCTGAGACCTGGCTCACCATTTGCTGGTCATTGTGTCTTACTGAAGTAAATAGTCACTTACAGTCTTCTTGTACCAAAGATAAAATTGCGAAAAGATTTAAATGTTTGATATAAAACTCAGCTTAACACAAGCATGGGGGTTCAAGAGCTTCCAAAATATCTTGTGTCTTAGGTATGTTCTGTTTCTTAAAAGATTAATTTGGTCCCATTAAACTCAAACTAACAGGGAAACATTTTTCAGTTTCTAGTTAACTCTTTGCCATGGCTTTATCAGGGACACTGATTTTGCTCTTGGGTTGGCCCATTGTCTTACCCAGGAGTGGACATACATATACATATATATATATATATATATATATATATATATATATATATATCTACAGATTTTCAAATACAAATAACTGTGAAGCCTTAGTTTGATAAAAACTGACAAGACCAGGT
>JAUZSV010362690.1:0-11364 GCA_034780495.1 Parotocinclus cesarpintoi | reverse complement strand
TACTCTTTTGCTGTATCAGTTTGAGACCTGAGCAGAGTTTGTTGCAATTCAGAATATTTCCTTGTGCTTGTACCCTTACAAATAACTGGTAAAAGCTTCTTATCAATGCAGGTAAAAAAAGTAAATTTTAATCAGATTTGCAGTGTTTATTAACTTGTGCTATGCTGCCATTTATAATTTTTTTTAGACAGAAAGAAAATTTCAATCGGCATGTCCTTTATTAAAAACAATGGAAATCTGAATCAGCGAAGAAAAGTGCATCTCTAATGTTTGGTACAGTAGCCTACAAAGACTATGTGACCGTGGTAACATGTGGTCCTTTCCAGTCAGCTTCCTGCTTTACAGAACACAATGCCAATGCTAAACGGCACATTCCTGAACTTGATGTTCTGTGGCTTGTTCTAGATGGAATGTAGTAGACGACTTGTGAATGTCAAGCAGAAATTGTCGAGTATTTTTTTAAGCACGAGACTTTCTTTGGCGTTTCATTTTTTTTTTGCTCTCTCCTTTGGCTGTCTCCCTCTCACAGACATAAAGAGCAAAAACTCACATACATGCATCTCACTCACACTCACCCATCCATATAGACTACTTGCCTGTAGCTTTAGTGAAGGTTTTTTTTACATTTCCATTTCACTCAGTGTTTCAATCCATACCAGTTCCTGAAGAGACCCTTCATTTCTTTTTACAAATCATATATGATAGTATGCAAGTGTGATTTTGGCATAGTCTTCCTTATTAACACAGAATTGGGGAGAATTTGGGAGAACAAATGATGGTAAAGACACTTGACTTTTTGCACTACATCATAAGCTTATGACAGTGATCCAAATTGTGAATCACAGTTTGATCCCTACCTTAGACTGTCTGTGTGAAGTTTGCATGTTCTCCCTGTGTCTGCATGGGTTTCGTCCCATGTTCTTAGAAATGCCTTAGCTTAATTGTTTGCTCTCAATTGGCCGATCAATAGCCCTCAATGCAGATGTGATGTTAAATCATACAAAACATACAAAGTTTTGATTTATAAATAAATTTAGCATATGCAACAATAAGTTTTGTCAGTAGCATTCTCTTTTGCCATGCCTCAGTTTTCTCCCAAGCAGTCAATTTTTGTTTGTCCTTGCTACCACCCAGAATTATGTTTCCAGGAAATCTCATCAATCAACTCAATAATCTTTGGGTTTAATTCCTCTAGCCTGCCGTGCGTTTGTCATCAGCTGTGGTGCCTGCCTTTCTATTTCATCTGCAGCTGCAGTGAATTGCTGGCTGGCTGCATGTCTCCAGATGAACGATTCAGTATGCTCAAAATGGTAATGATTCAGCCGGTTAAATCAGAGGCAGCGGTCACATCGGTCAAACCAGTGAGGAGATCTAATGAATGGAAAATAGATGTTCAATTCCTGTCTCACAGCCCACGAAAATCAGTATCAACAAACCTATTCCTCAAAGTAACGTAAATCCGCCTTCTTTTTAGTCATGCTCTATGCATTTTTGTATATCACTATAATTATTTAACCCAAGCGCATTATAATGATATTGTATTTTAATGAATGTGACTCTTTTTATGGTGAACAAATGTCTTAAATATTATAATACGTGTTCTCCAAGGCTGGCAATGGTACAAATGTACATACAGTGTAGTGTAGTAATAGATTAGAACAGCAATAATATCTGATTTTCTCCTTTAATGTATGCCATGATTTGACTTGCAAACCTGAACCTGTTTTTTTTTTTTTTTTTTAATTTATTTGCTAACATGCTATACCGAATTGCATTAGATGGGATTCTGAATAGCTTCTTACCCCTATCTAAATTGTCCACTTTACATTTATTTAGTAATTACTTGCGAGGTAGTGATTTTTTTTGTGGTGGCTTAACGGACACATTCTATGAGACAGTGGAATGCACACTTTTGGCATTTCATGTGATGAGCAAGTCTACTACCCCTTCTTTAGCAGATATAACAGGTATCCAGGTGGTACAGACATAATGTCTTCGGTTAGGCTACGTTTTGTTAATATTATTAAACGTATCTGGACATACATACATTTTAGACATACATGAGGAGTTCAGATGGTGCAGTTATGGAACCCTGCAACACAATGAATTTTTTGAGTTTATTATGGTACATTGTTACAGTGAAGAACCTAAATGGCTGATTATTATAACAAGAATTCAATGCATTAGAAATATATACATGATGTATCACTTCTGCTGACAATATTTGGAGCAATACACAATTATTTTTATGTTGATTATTACAGTGTATTGAGTTTTTATGAAAGTTTTTTCACCTAAAGTTAGCCTTGTGTTTTTATTTCAGACACTGAACCCTTTCTTTTTCTCTCTACTGTTGTGTTTTTTGAGCGGGTCACACTGATCTCCTCCAATATTAGTCAAATCTCAACTATATTTTATGGTCTGTTTGTCACCTATCTGACTGCCCATCCTTCACCCTGAAGTGTTCAAGGTAAGGAATGGAAGTAATGGTGAAATACTTTACTTCCTAATGGCTTTCTTTACAGAACGTGTCCTTTAAGGTGCATCTTTACCAGACTTCATAGGTGCTAATTTGGGAAAGCCCTTCTATATCAAGGTCTTGATTGCAAACCAATAGAAAAGGGCAGCCAGTACTACCATCACAGTCACCTCTTTAATGCTCTACACTGTTTGGTGTTGAAATGCTTTCATATGTTTAAATGTTAGATTTCATAAAGCTTATATAACTTAAAGCAATAAGGTGTGTTAGCTGTCTGTTAGCTTTGAAAATCCAGTCTGGAAGTTGGATTAAAGGAGAATGATTAGCCTGGCTGTCTATGTGATAAGCCCCATTCCTACTATGGACTTTTAAAAGCCCCTGCTCAGCACTTCTTCTTAAGCTGTATAATATTGGCTGAGGTTGGAATGACCGACCATCAAAGTTTTTGGCAAAACGTATCATCATCCCTGAATAATTACCTCTATTGCATCATTAATCTGAAGGTTGGAACAAAGATATGCAATGCAGTGCAGTCATATATATTATCATCACCTTTATATGGTCCAGAGCTCTTTGTCTTATATGGTGAAAGGAAACTTCTCACACTTCTGTTATCTGTTTAGTTTGACTCGTTTGGATTCTCCTGTCTGTATAAAGCTTTTTGAATTACATATTGCATTTTGTCAGTGTTACCATTATCTCACACATTAATCTGCTGCATCATACATCTATAAGCCAAATTTGGGAACGTGTCTAGTATAGGCTACCTCATTTATAATACAGTAGAATGGAGTTGCTTTAAAGGTAGGTTACACATGAACGGATTGATAATGTGCACCTGACTACAGAATCATGTCTGTGTTCTTACAGCTTTGGGAAATATCTTCTGGAGAAATGCTTCTGTCCATCGTTTTCGATGTCAGCATTATGTCGGTGACCCTTGACCCCTGTGAATATTTTCTGTTTTGTGGAGGCAGCGATGGAAATATCTTTCAGGTGTCCCTCTGCAATACGGTAAGTGTAATCTCATAATGCATCCTTTTTTTGCACTACCTCAAGTTTTACAACAACACTAACTGAATTTTTAAAAATTTGAAATCTAAAAACAGAGGCAGTTAAATAAATCATAAAATTATTGTGTTTAACAAAACTGCATCTAAATGTTTGACTGCCTTTTTTGGATATAACAGTGAAACATTCTCAAGGTACTCTGGAAAATTCCTGGCCATGATTTTGACCCTAGTGCCTTGTTCTTATCTTTGAAGGGAGTTCTGACATGGTCTGTAGTATCAACATTGGGGTTGACAGTTTGTGCCTCAGTTAAGTTTGGTGTGGATAAAGCTTATTGGCCTGAATGCGCAAAAAATCCCCACCGACACAATCCAGAATCTTATGGAAAACCTTCCCAAAAGAGTGGAAGCTGTTATAGCTACAAAAGGGGGAAAATAATTGATAAGAATGTTGAGATTTTGGTGTTACACCATTTATATGTGTCATGTAGATGTAGCTGTTCGAAGCAAGGTCTCTGGGTTTTCTCCAATCTGTAGGAATGTCAAAAGGCATGAACCTTTTGCCCAGGCTGTGGGAAACCTGAAAGTTGTGACACAGCTTTTATTTTGGTCACCCACTACAAGCAAAGTAATTCTCGTTGCATTTGTAATGATTTGCCCAGAAACAGCTGGTTTACATGTATTTATATTTACTTTTATTTTATTTAGCAGATGCCCATTTGTCCAGAGCGACTTACAACTTTAAGGGCCTTGCTCAGGGACCCAACTGTGGCAGAGGTGGGATTTAAAACCTGGACCTTCTGGTCCATAGTCCATTACCTTAACCACTAGGTCACCACAGTCCCCACAGGTTTACGAGTGTGGAAAGTAGCTGTTTAAATAAATAATAAATTATTGAAAGAATAGGTGGCAAGATGTAACCTCATTCTAAAGCTTTGATTTCTTTTGATTTAGTAAATGTTTCAATTTGCAATGTTTAGCATACAGTATATATCATGTGCAATATATGCTGTATATATCATATCATATGTTTGGCTGGATGACTTGTTTTCTTTCTTATCATGGAGATAGCTGGTGTTCACCTGTGCATGGCACATTTGAAGCTCTTGAAAAGATGAGCCAACTGAGGGAGTGGGATGCTCTGGACAATGTTTTGCTGAGAAATTATTCTCTTCTTGTCTTTCCATTCGCGGATAAAGTAGTATTAACTATAAGTCTGAGATGGTATTTGCTTCAGCCTCATAATTAGTGTCGCATTACCTACTCGTTTCTGTCAGAATACAAGTCCTTTAATAAAGTATATAGTAGTGGTGTTCTGATCGATCATCCACCAATCTTTATCAGCCGATTTCCATGACAAAGCATGTGATGCGATGCTGATCAATGCCTTTCACTGCTGATCACAAAACCGATCACCTGTACTTTGCAGCTGACAAAGGCTCTGTGTGCAGTGTTGTTTCCCCCATACACTGCGCAGGTACACGGTGGCACACTATAAACAAACTTATCTGCTGTGTGGTAATGACATGATGACAAAATGCTTCAACACAACTAATTTAATGCATCATTTAAAGAACAAACACTTGGCGGAGTATGGGGGGAAGATTTTTTTATTTCATAGTGAATGTCCAAGATCAGGAGGTAGCTTCTTTGTGTCTAAGCAATGCCAGTTTATCGTGACTAAGGCTGATTAATGCAGTTATTTTAAAGGGGGATTATGTTTCATATTACTATGTCAGTTTGCGAAGTTAAGGTTGGAATAGAGCACAAGAAGGTCAACCCAAACTGTGATTATGAAAAAGCCTCATCATTTAAGCTGCTTAAGTTAAGTTCATCCTAAGTTCAGGGCATCTGACAATTTTCTGTTATGATGATAGTCCTTTTGTAGAAGCCTGATAGTTTGATTAAGGGTTTTGATATTGATAAGGGGCATGATAACCGCGACCATGTACTGAAGATAAAATTGTAAAAAACAGTGGTATGAATTGTTGTTATCAAACTCCTTTTGCATCACTTGCTCAATCCTGACCTTGGACTCTGTCTGTGTGGAGTTTACATGTCTTCCCCATGTATTTGTGTTCCTGTTTCTTCCCACAGTGCAAAGATATGAACTGATTACACCTTACTGCCCACAATTTGACTATGTATGACTAGTTTCGTATAACCTTGTGTCAATAAACCAAATAAACACACAAACAAAAGACAGGTACCACTGTCTCTAATTATCCACATGGAGATTGGCTGCCACCAGTTTTTACATCATCTCTAATGCCAGAATCACTAGTACTGCAATAAACACTACCCCTGTACTGTTTTCGATAACTGTCTTCTTATACACTAAATCCGTAATAAATAAACCTCTAAACGTTTCTTTTAGTTCAAGGAAATAAAAAAACAAAACTATGAATCGTACCGTTTGAGGCATCAAGCATCTTTTGCAAATAGGAAATGACAAACAGTACAGGATGCAGATGGGCTAATGCTGGGTGCTCATTTGCATAGTATTTTTTGGTTAAATTCTTTTCCGGATTAAATCCAGACACAACACATTTGAAAAGTTTGATTGTAAAGAGTAAAGACTATGATAGAGTACTTGCCTGCCAGTTAAAAAAAGAAATGGACAGTAGTGCGATCAGTGAGTCCAAATCTCTTCAAATAGTCCAAATAAGGCCTATAATAGTATAACCAATCATGTCTGAATTCTGCTGATAATGACAGGGTTTTTAGACTCAGTTATCCCATAACTTCTTTCTGTGTGTGTGCAGTGACTGTTAGTTGCCATTCACGTGCAAACAAGCTTAATAGTATCGAAGGCCATTAAACTTCGTGCCAGCTAATAACAATCATCATCTTACCTAACCCTTTTTAACAGCACTTTTTAGTTTAGATTGCTTTTCTTATGCAGTTGCTCTATTTCAGAGGTTAAATGTAATATATAAAGCAAAACCTCTGTCTGAGCTGCAATAATTCTTGTAATTAACATTACACATGCCTTGGCTACTCAAAGAGACCAGGATGGGCTTTAATGCTTTAAGAGATAAGTAGTATGTGTAATGATATAAGTGAAAAGCACGTGCACGCGCACACACACACGCGCACACACACACACGCACACACGTTTCACTATGCCAGGTATTTCCATAGGTATAATGATAAATGTAGCTAATTAGTGATACACCTAACCTTAACATCAGTAACCAAAAGGGAAAGTCTAGAATTGTCACACACAAACATATTTGTCTTGCTATCCTTGTAAGGACTTGACATGAATGACGATGAAGGACTGCTGCAGCTAATTAATGCTACACCTACCCCTAACATTAACCTCTTTAACCTAAAGTAAGTCTTTTGGTTCCTTTTTTTTTGTTCAATAAAAGTTGCCATATACTCACAGGTATAGAAGACAAGTTACACACGCACATGTTTTTCTCTCTATCCTGGTGTGACTTTCAGTTGGCATAATGATTATTGTACATAACTAATGCTAAGTCTAACCTTAACCTCAGCCAGTTTTCCCTGTGGGGACTATAAAATTGTTCCTGCAAAGCGAAAATGCCCCCACCACCCCACACACTCTTCACCTTCTCTCTCTCTCTCTCTCTCACACCACACACACACCTATACACTCATAGCTAAGAGGTACCAGTTGAGCTAATACATGTCCACAATGACACATGTACAACATGGAAAATGTCCAAAATTTACACATGCAGCAGCAAGGCATGGAGATGTTGAGGAGTATTGAGGAGGCAGCACTAACCACTACACTACGCTACACTACACTACACCATGTACACCACTGCTGCAAGTTCACTACATATACAAAAGACACTTTTATTCATTTCTTTGTTTATATGTTATTGTCTGCATTTTGAACCTATCAGCCCACATCCAGTGATCTCCATAGTGCTGACACAGCTAGGGAAGTTGCATGAGTAATACATAAATATGTCTGATAAATGCAGCACATTGAAATAACATTTTTATAGGCTGTAAAGATGATCAACGTATTAAAGAAAAAGGGATCGTCTTATGGTTCGATACTTGTGGTGCTAGGTTTTAATTATTATAAAACGGAAATGGACCATTTGTCTTAAAGCTATAAAAATTGGAACGAAAATGGTCATTTAAATTGGAGTTGAATTATGTGTGTTTTATGCTCTTTGTGACCCAGATACATTTATCACCATGCAGCAGTGTTAATCTGAGTAATAACAAGTTGTTAACGGTGTGCAGGGAATTTTAAGCCTGTTTTGTAACAGGACCTACTTTTTTATTCCAGTGTGTTGTCTGGAATCACAGCCAAGTTTATTGCTTTTAAAGCTGCTGTATGCTACTAACTTCTGCCAAACAGTGCCACCAAGTAGTCTTTTTCAAATAGTCTGTTTCCTCCCCATGTACGCTGTCTATTCAAACCTTCCTACAATGTCCCTCTTAACAAAGATGGCAGCATGATGTTTCTTACAGGAAATTACCTGTATTACAGATCAAAATCTTTGTTTTGTAAAAGATTTGTAAGAACATGTGGCTCTTACATAAATTGTTTGTTCAATGCAACAATTATTGCATTATTATTTTGCTTGCTAATGCCTCAGGCGTCACTGCATTGAAAATAACCACATCATCCATTGTAATGGATATTACCACATGGGCTCAGGAACACTTCAGAAAACCTTTATTAGTGAACACAGTTCGTCGCTCCATCTACAAGTGCAAGTTGGTAAAGAATTCCATCTGCAAAGCTTCAGCAATTAGTGTCCTCTGTTCCCAAATGCTTATTGAGTGTTGTTAAAAGGAAATGTGATGTAACACAGTGATAAACATGCCCCTGTCCCAACTTTTTTGGAATATGTTGCAGGTATCAAATTCTAAATTAGGGAATATTTCCAAAAAAAAAGAAATAAAAAATCTTGGCTTTGTAATGTTTTACATTGAGTTTGAGTGTTTATTTTTGTTTTCCAACATCAAAAATGTGTTGTAATTGGGGTTGTATTAGTAAAACTTAAACACAATTGTTAGTCACAGCAGTTGGCTACATTTGTAGGAGAAAATCTTGTGACTACAGTGACTTGTCTCTTCTGATCTGAGTGCAGAGTTAGATTTATACTCATGGCCTTAAAACAGCATTTAAAAAGGTGCCCTCTTTCTCACTATAAAAATCTTCCCAAGTGAACTGGCTATACCATTACTCAGGTACTTAACAGGACTGACAGACCCAGACCTGATTCGCTATTCATTTTCTGTCATCTCGGTTCCACGTGTACAAAAATCAGAGCTGGAGAACCTTATTGAAATTGATATCAGCACCGCTTTAAAAATCCTTCTCGACAGGATATTTAATGTCTGAAGCAAATTGTACGGCAAGGTGTGTGTAACAAATGAGCACTGAAAAGACATCAGTATTCACTTTTCTGTCTTGCTGTCTCCACACATGCCCATTGATACTATCGGTGTTGGACAGGGATTATCATAGGTACACTGACCAGTCTGTGATGCACTTAAATAACTCTGTGCTGCTCTGACAGATTAGACCATGAAGTTCCTGGTTTGTTCCTCCTGGGATCACTTTGTTCCTCCTGGGATCACTTTCAAGAGGTACACCCCACAAGCCCTGCTGTTTCAGAGATGTGCAGATCTAGTCCTCTAACTGGGACAGATATGCCAGTTGAGCAAATGCACGGTTTTTGAATATGAAAAATATGGAAATCAGAGCACCTGCACGACACCCACACAGATAACTGTGGTAACTGTGAGGTAAAAGCTCTACTGACTGTGTCACTGTGTCAACCGTGTCAGTTTCAGCCATTTAAAACACGTCAATGAAAAGATCCAAATTTTCTTGCATCTTACCATACACTGCTGTAACAAAATTATCAGCATTATTTGCTATTCTGTATGTGGTCATTACAGGACTCAAGTCTATAGCTTGTTTTTCACTGTTTTATTTGAGGTGTTTTATTCACCTTAACATTTATTTTAGCTGTATTTTTGGTGGCGTTAAGTGGTAGTGTCATAATCCAATTCTGAAATCTGAAGCAGAGATGCAACATTTTACACTTTTGACTAATCACATTTATGTAAAAAACAAAAACCTATTATTTAAATGTTGGCTCATAATTGTAAATGACTTTACAAAACAGAGCTGTACTGTTTTCATTAAGCATTCTCAGAGTTCTAGTATAGGAACTAGTTTTAATCAATTTTTTTCTTTGTATCTCACTGATCTAAAGCTTTATTTATGACTTTGGAGGCAGAATTTATATTTACATTAATAGTTTCAACTAATGCTTTTATCCTGAGGGATTTACAACTGAGAGGTAATGACCTTGCTCAATGTCCCAATAATGGCAGCTTGGCAGAAGAAGGATTTGAACTCACAACCTTATAATTAGTAGTTGAGAGCATTAACCATTGAGCCACATCTGCCCCTGAAATTTAGGATTCAACACCAGCCTTCGCCGTCATTTTGCCAGATAGATATTATATCTAGTTATTGTTTACAACTACAGTTGTTTTTTTTAGTTAAATTTATTCCAATGCTTGAAGATGAGAGCAGTTGATTAAAGAAGTGGAGTCAGGTGCTACTCCTGCTTTTTTGGAAAACTACAGCCTCTCTGTACAGGATACGTGTATCTGAAATAATTGAAAAGCCGAGAGTATTGCTTTCATGGGTAGCTCTTTTTATGTTGGTTTATATGCTTTATGATTATGAGCAAATAGGAGTTGGAGGATACAAAGCATTAAACATACTTAAAACATGACTGTAACCAATAAACTGTACTTTTGATGGAATTACAAGCTGTTCATGGTCAGATTTGATTGTTTTATATATCCTTGATAGCTTACCAAATCTGACTGATGTGTACACCAATTGTATAAAAAAAATGACCCACATAGAAATGTTGGATATATGCTTATTGTTCGATCCACTGACATGCACGAATATCTTTGCTACACACCCATGTCTTCTCCCGGACCATTTACAGAAGGAAATTTATTGTCATGTCATTGCAAAAAAAAAGTACTACTGTGTATTGGAACCATATTGTCTTTAGTGGTGAATCCAGGCTCTGTTTGGGATCCGTCAGCGCTCAGGTTAGAGTATAGAGACAAAGTGGTGAGCATATAAATCCCGCCCACTCGCTGCCCCAACTGTTGGTGTGATGATCTGGGGACCATCACACACAACAGTCTCTCACCTGTAGTAGAGATGTGACATGGACAGTTTCCTTTCGGTGATATGTGCAGGACAACGTGCTATCGTTTTCATCATGTTTTGCCTCTTATGGGAAGCAGGGCTTGCAGCTGGCATTTTTCAGCAGGACAATGCTCACCCACACACTGCAAGTATTTTCCAGTAATGTCTCCGGCCGATTGTAACACTTTCTTGGCCTGCCCGGTAACCAGATTTTATGGGAGCATTTGTGGGACCAGCTGGAATGGGAGCTACAGCAACCTATGTGTGTGCAGGATCTACACCCGCTGCTGTAACATCTGTGGGAAAATGCCCCGCTGGATACCATATGGAACCTGTATGCCTCCATGCCCAAACATTTTATCTTGTATCCAGTCTAGAGTCGGCCTAACACAGTACTAGACCCTCCTTTCAATTATATAGTTTTGCCCAATAAACTTATCCTTTTATCCAGTATTGTAAACACTTAGATATATCATAATTACATTCACACACAATGTTTATTTTAATTACAACCAATTCTTGGTGAGTTTGTTTTTTTGATCAGGGGGTGCATAAACTTTTACAAAATATTACTCTTATACAAAGCGGATTCCAAAAAAGTTGGAACACTAAACAAATTGTGAATAAAAACTGAATGCAATGATGTCAATATTGGCAAATGTCAATATTTTATTCGT
>JAUZSV010362580.1:0-7500 GCA_034780495.1 Parotocinclus cesarpintoi | reverse complement strand
CAATTTTTTTCATCTTTTTTTATAATTAACAAATTCCATATATAACTCTTTGTATGTACATTTTTACACATTTACAGTTTCCACGTTTGTGAAGTTTTACAAAAGGCTTTACTGGCAGAAGACCAGCTTCTTCATCTCACAGGCCCACACAAACCACTCTGCACATACACATTATAACTGCACACTTACAGCCTGGCCACAGCTCTGTGTTTATCTCAGTTTACCCAGGTTCAACATTGCTAATTAGTGTCTGTCAAATAATACTTAGTGCTTAATTATTACATCAATGAAAACAAACAAACCAACCAAAAAACAGGAAAAACTGACAACACCACCAGCAAAACACCAGCACATTTTAGGTGCATACATGATGACTCCTCACATCTCCTGGAGTAAAAAAAACACTGAGATTTATACAAAGCGCATGGTGTTTCACTCCAAATGTCAGCAGCAGTTACCAATCAGAGCCCATTTACACCAACAGGGGTTATACCGCAAAGCTAACACAGCACACTCTAGTATTTTAGAGAAGGTCTAGATATATATATGTATGTAGTACAATAGCATTTTGAAGCGAACGCTCAACTTTTAACTGCCAATTGTGATTGGTTGAGACCCAGATTTTTCTTATTTGCCTTCAAATAGCTTGGCCATGAGTTTGCCATGGAGATTGAGCCATTTATACTGCGCACTAAGCCAATTGAAATCCCGTTAGATGCGTGGTATAACTCGTAACGTCAATTCATGCTTCATGCATATGTGGCACTGAGGGCCTGAGAGGTAAGAAACCATCAAACCTTCTCTGCCTTAGACATGGTCAATTGTGTTTTTGTGATGCCTGGCCAGGTGGGAGGCACCGCAGAGCACAATATCTATGACAATAACACAAGTTTCTATTTAAACTACATTATGATACATTACTATCTTGGTGAGGAGTCTTGAAGAACTACTTCTGTAAAGGAAGGATACTATGTTTTTTTTTAATTGGCTGATTTTTTAAATATTCCATAATATACTAAATATTAAAATCAGTATCAGGCTTACTCCTATATTAGTATAGATTAATAGATTGTGCTTGGGTCGTACAGTGGCCTAATTCACTAGCTTATCAGTGCAGTAACCCAGGTTTGAGTCACTGTGTTCCAGCCAGGTTGGCTTCATGCTTGCAGATTGGCCATGTCTAAAGGAGCGCAGACTGGTTAGGGGATCATCCTTATCACTGCCGATCATATGGATTATGTACTAAAAAATGCTCTGGATACAACCATAGCACAAAGGACTTTGTGCAACGATTTTTTCATGTGTTGGATGGCAGTAAATTAATTCGAACTTTGACCAATTACATGTTTACATTTACATTCGTAAATGTAAACTGCAGTCGCTTTTGCATTGGATCAAGCCCGATTTCCAAACCTATTATATAAATAAATAAATGTATTTATTTATTTATCTTAGCATCAGCATCAGCAACAAGTGTTTGTGACAAGAGCAAGTTACAGCCATGAAATGAACAGCCCATTATGGATTTCCACAGTATCGGCATGGTAATCACTGTTGGGGTTTTAAAATGTATTAAATGTAAATCAAAATAAAATAAATGCATTTATTCCAGCTTGTACTGTCCATTCTCATGGCCGTATAGTGCTTTTTGAAGAAAAGCTTCCTTAATGTCATATACGAGCAAAATAATATGATTCATATGATACCTTTTGGCAAAATCATGTCTGAAAATTTCGCACTTTTGCCTTGCCTTCGAAATGTAACGACACTGAACACGAGCAAAAAGCAACAGGGTGTAAACAGGCACAGATTGTTAAACTGCTTACAAAGTCTTCAATCTTCACAAAGACTATAAAGAAGGGGCCAACAGGGGGCATCAGTAGGTAATGTCCTCTTTACAAACGGGCAAGTCCTAAAATAATACAAAGTCACTCGCACTCAGCACACACTTGCACACAGGCTTCACTTCTTTCGGCATATAAAAAATCTGTATAAAATCTTTTTATCTACAGCCAGCGACCAGCGCCGGTTTAAAAAGTCTGCTGAGGTGCAGATTAGTCTCAGTGTACGAGCAGGAGGAGCAGGGCGAGCAGCGTGAAGACAATGGAGGCCGGCGTGACGTGAACCGCAGAGTTCCCTACGCTCCTCTGAACGACTGGAATCATGGCAGCAGGATCGTCTGAGGGGAAAAAGAGACGCGTGATCAGAAGAGGCTCGAAACGTGAGCGTTTCAAATCAAAATCGAAAAGGAAGCAGCTTGTCATTACTCACCAGCTGGAAGCCTGTTGGATGGGTTATGCGCTCCTCCTGCATTCCCCCCGCCGTGCTTTCCCGACTCGGTCGCCTCCTCTTTCTCAGATGTCTTCTTGTGGTTCTTGGGGCCTAAGAACATCGATCATGGTCACACAATTGGCGAGATTGACGCAACTAGTAACGCAATGCGTGACGTCTTCGGTAAACCGGCTTGCGGTTGGTGTAGGAATGTGGCGCTTACCGTGAGGTCCAACCACGTCGACCTTTAATCGCAGACAGCTCTCGCCATGCTGGTGCAAAGGCTTGGCTGTGGAGAGAACCCAAAAAAAACAAGGTTTTAAAACAAAAGCTAGTTAGCCGTTTAAAAGACAGCGTAGACGGAAAAGGACAAAGCCACTCACAGATGTAGTAGTAGCTCTCGCCCTGGCGGAATTCCTTGCCCAGGGTGAAGGGCGTGAAGCGCTGGAACTTCTCCGAGAACTTCTCAGGCACGTGGGCTGCAAAAGGTCTGGAGCACTCCCAGCGCAGCTGGTCGAACGAGTGCGGCTTGCAATCCTCGTAGTCCTCCAAGTCCACCATGTAGAGCACGTAGCGCTCGGCCTGCTGGGACGGCACCTCGCCGCGCTTGTAGTGGGGGCAGACGATGTCCAGGTAGTCGTTGATGCGCACCTGCACCGTGTAGTCGTCCCACCGGAAGCTGCAAAATAGGACAAGCGACAAGAATGAGCGATGCTGTGAAAGGGCCGCGCATGACATGAAATGTAAAGCGCCACAGGGTGGGGACGTGGAAACTTGCGACAGAAGCAACCTTAAATGTCACGCAAATGGTAGAAAAACAACACGCCCAGACCGTGCTGAGCATCAATCCGCGCAGAACGGCGGGTGATAGGAGGCTAATTACTACGCGAGACTTGCTTTATTTTCCCGCCGGCTCGTCCTGCTGGTTTTGCGAAAGGACGTAAACACTTTTTACAGCCCAGAAGTCTTCCTAGTGGCTGTTACTGTTCGCGTGCTTTCTCTTCACCCTTGCGTGTGATGTGAGGAATTTGGCTTGCGTGATGACAAGCAAGACAAAGGAGACTACCTGCAGCCATGCTTGGTCACTATCTGTGCATTCTCATGACAATGTTCTAAGACTCGCTCTCACTGCTGCTGCTCATGACCCATGTCCTGTCATCTTTCCTGCATTTATTAGAGCTCAGACAGCTGTAGAGACGCCCAGGCTCCGTCGCTCGTCTCTTTCCGCCCCCTCGTTGTGTTTATGGCTTGGTCACTCCTGAGTCATGCTCCAGCCCTCCTATGGTTCCACTGGACTGGCAGTGCAGAGCCTTAACCCCTGATCCCTCAGATAAGTTTGCAACCTCCTGCAAACAACAGCTTTCCATCTGAGGCTTTCCATTTAACAAAACGTAACACTTCTAGCTCCCGCAGCAACTACGAGGCCTGGTTGCACAGCAACGTTTGGACCCCGCTGACTTCCCAGCCGTCTGCCAATCTGCGTCTGCAAGCTGTAACTTCAGCTCGTCAATCTGCGTTTTGCGCACTCCGGGACTTTACTATCTCACCCTGGCTCATACTTGTTTCTGCACTTTCTCTCACGCTGCCGTTGTCAGGGCCCCTGGTTAAATTTCAGACAGACGTTTCGGCTCCTGTTGCCCCCCCCCCGTAATCCAGTCTGCATTCTCTGTCCCTCCCATACCACTGTTTGTCGCTTGTTAAAATTAGCAGGCCTGTCAAAACAGCACGGCATTTAGAACAAGGTACACACACACACACACACACACACACACACACACACACACACACACACACACACACACACACACACACGGCACACTCCAAGCTGCTGAGAGTTGTCAAAGCACAGCTATCTATAGCCCGTCTATCGCACCCACGTCTTCTCAGCATCTTCTGAACATGTGTGGACCCCTAGGAGGGCCCTCTCTTCCCCCCTCCCTCCAAAGTGATCAAACGGTGAGAGTTTGCAGGCCTGGCAAAGCATTCTGTCTGAAGCAGCACACTGAGCTTCACACTCTGGGAGGTGGTAGAGGAAGAAGAAACAGCAGGACGTGGCCTATTCGGAACGTCAAACCAGCAGGGGGACTGCAGCCCACCTCTGGGTAGACGTTAGGAAAGCGAGGGCCCAGGGCTGAGCTGATAATGAAGATGAAAGTAGAGAGCGTCAGGGAGGGCTCCAGTCAATACACACCTTGGATTTGTTTGTTAGACACTGAGAGCAATGTTCTGCCACTGAATTTGTTATTCAAATGCACAGTTCTGCAGAATTTAGTTTCATCCCCAATTTTGTACCTATGTCCATTCTTGATGATGTCTTAAGGGCCACATAAATACTAGCTAGGACTGAAAGTAAAATCAATGATCCATACTAAGCAAACTGGTGGCTTGACAAAGAGATATTCTGTCACCATGTTTAGTACTGCGTTTCTTATTCTCAATCACCCATTAGTACAATTTCTGTTATGCCTCTATATGATATTTTGAGATCTGGCCTTCTGAAAGAATTGCATGGTGAGAATCAGATTTAATTGTGTGTGTCAGCTCACTGTGGGAAGCCAATTATGAACAAATTTGGAAGGAACGCTGTCAGGCACTCCTAGCGATTGAGTGACATTAGAAGTGCAGGGCCAATGTTCTTGTGTCAGAGCAATTAGCATTCACTAAAGTAGCCATGCTAGGCCAATTAGCATTAGATTAGCATTTAGAATTAATACAAAATATAATGTAATACAATTATATATAATACAACATCCCCAGTGTTAAAATAACATTAGTCTTATTTGTCTCCAAATGTTTGCTCTATACTATTAGTTCACCGTTGGAATATTGCTGTGGCCATCAAAGGAATAGCTAATAGCGGTAAACTTTTCTGACCTTATAGCCAGAGGGCCAATCGGCTGCAGGGTGTGGACAGATTGCTGGGGCATGTGAGGCACACTTTACAGCCAGCAGACGAAAGTGTGTGTGTTTGTGAGAAAAAGAGTGAGAGCACCCTGGAGGTAGCAGGAAGCACGACAAGGTTAATGTACTATGACAGACAGGAGCCAGCAATTCTCTTTAATGTCGTCCAATTAGGGCGCCCCTGGTGAAGGCATCTTTCGCATCTTTCCTTTAGGAGCCCCTCTGCCAACAACTGGTGGGGGAGAAAGCGGCAGACCAGCTGCCAAACATGACATTTGCTGGCTAGGGCCACTGAACCCCAGCAGGTGACATCTGTGGAGCAGCCTCTACTCTGCCTTTCATCCCTCCATCTCCTCTCGCCTGATGGTGGAACGAGTACCTGTGCTTGGCCTCTGGAGATGACCAGATGATTGCACATGGTCTCTGTGCTGCAGCTGGGGCCTGTGCATAGCCACATGGCCTGGGCGACCTGCATGATAAAGCTTCCAGCAACAACATCTGCACCCGTGGCTGCTTTTGTCTGTCTCCCCATCAGCCCTGCTTTTTTCAACGCTCCAGCTGCAAGAGGGAGAATGAAGGCTGCCACAGCATGAGGTTATTGCTTCATAGCAGGGTTTTGATCAAATATGTATGAACACATTGAGTGGGTATACAACACACCAGACCACTGGAGTGTTGAGTCTTGCACATCCAACTATGATGATGGAGGCATTTTTTCCCAAAAAGGCTGTTCAATGGCAATACTGAAATCGAAAGTGATTGAGCTTTCATGTATTGTTTTTTTCATTTTGAGTCAAAATGGTCTGCCTAAGAAATGCCATGTGCATTAGTGGAGAACTTACAGGCATTATAATTTCCTGTGGAACACATAACGCGAAGCAGATGATGCATTTTAATCACCACCATTTTAATCAGTCTGTCTGTATCGCTCAGCCAGGGCAGCAGCATGCATAGCAAGAAAAGGTGACAGATTTGATATTGGTACACTCGTCTTCCTGACGTGCAGGGTGGACATGACTAATCTCAACCTGCCATCTGGTTAAGGACACAGCCCCTGCTGCCGCCTGCCTCTTCTATGACTCCTCACCTCTCCTCTCACTGCAGGGACACAGCCACAGAGGTCAGAGGTCTTCCTGAGACTCTGTGGAGAAGAACTCGTCCTACTGCTGTGAGGTCACCCTTCCCCTACGGCCTGTTACACCTCAAAGACAAGCAAACACCTCACAACTGAATGCAACAAGATGATGCATTGTAAGCATTGGTGCTTTTACTGAAAGTACGTGAACATTGGAGTGTCACATCTGGTATTGCAATTTAAGTAACATTTATAAAAGATTATGGTAACTTTGGGTGGTGTATCATATTTGATCCTGTTCTGTTATTTCTTCAGATATGAAGTGAAAGAATGTCTTTTATATCAGTAAAGTCAAACTACGAATCATTTTTATAGTTGCTTCTGACATTATGAACTCAAATAGGGCCAATTAGATGTAATCAATATCATTCATTCATTCACCTAGCAATGGACCCAGGACCTTCTTGCTGTGGGGCGACTGCTTCACAACCAAGCCACTATGCCTCCCCATAAGCAGTTAACGTAATGCATATCTTTTAATTGTAGAAGGAAACTGGAGCACCCAAATTAAACAATGCAAACAAAGGGAGGCCTGCGTGGTTTGGGATTACTGTAGTGTTTTAGTAAAGGTTTTTTATTGTGTAAAGGAAATTCTGAGGTTAAAGAAATGTATTCATTTGTCCTCAGATCCCTGCTTTCTTCTGAAATAATTGCATGCACTATAAATTCAACAGGAAGTACATTTCACAGGTAGTATATTTTACAATAGTCAAAAAGAGAGAGTGATGTAAGAAGGGACTGAGAGAATGCATGCACTTTATTGTGGTTAGTCTGTACCAGTACACTAAAATATACCATATAGCATTTCTACACACGGTATATAACATGTTGTGCAATTTCACAGAACATATCATGGATATTAAGCAACATGCATTAAACCTAAAGGACTGAGGTTTGTTTTAAACATAGCATCGAGGTTTAATTTGATTAGCTGAATCTGACTTTCAGCCACATCTGTCGCAACATGTTTTATATTCCGTTGACAGCTTGATGCAAGGAACACTGGTGTCTCAAATGTTCCCAGGTACAGGGGTTAAACAATAAAAATGAAACACCTGGTTTTAGACAAAGGTTTGACTATAGCAGCCCGGCCATGTATATTGACCCTGTGGATCCCGATGGACAGTTCTGATTGAAACAGGAGAGTTGAGGTGCACATTTACATTTACATTTACAGCATTTGGCAGACACCC
>JAUZSV010362492.1:0-11364 GCA_034780495.1 Parotocinclus cesarpintoi | reverse complement strand
GTGTGTGTGTGTGTGTGTGTGTGTGTGTGTGTGTGTGTGTGTGTGTGTGTGTGTGTGTGTGTGTGTGTGAGAGGGATTTTTTTTTGTGTGTTCACCAAAGAAGCTGAGAAACTACATTTTATCAAGCGTCGGTAAGTATTTAATGTTTTTAACCCGGTGTCATTTATTGGGTAAGCCAAAGTTCTTTACAGACTGTGCCTACTAAAGATGTTTTGGGCAGAATCTGGATTGCACACTCAATCATTTTAAATGAATTATTAACCACTATGAAAGACATATCCTAAAGCTGCTGATTTCGACACCCAATCCCTAGCATAATTAAAGGTTAACAAATGGATTCGTGAAATCCTAGGTGTGGCCTAATTAACTCCTTTCAGACAAAGATATTACGAACACCTGTCATTAACGGATTCAGTGTTTAGTGTCTGGTTGACTGGGTTCCCAGGCCATGATGGCAGATGTGTTAGGCTGTTCTCTATCTTTTCCCACTGCTTAGTGAAATAGTAAGCCTTTTCCATATTGTACTGTATTATTATGTGTGTGTGTGGGGGGGGGGTGCTTAAACCTCGCATGGATTACAAAAGCTTGTAGAAGAGTGGCTTCCTCACCACACGGTACTTTAGAGTAAAAATCATTCTATATTTTGCAATTTATACTTTACTTATTCTTTATGTACAGTTTAGTGGTCACTGTATTGCGTTTAGTTTCTCTATAGAGTGTGTTCATCCTCTTCAATTTGTCAGGACCCCCACAGGACCAGGACAGATTTGATACTGTTATGGTGGTGGATCATTCTCTGTATTGCAACCACACTTTGATGGCCTGTTAGTGTGTTTAGTGTTGGTACAATTGGATCAGACACAGCTGTCCTGCTAAAGTTTTTAAACACTTTGTTTGACCATTGTACACGCTATTAGAAAGATTCACCACCAAATCAGTATTACTGCACTGCCATACTGAGGATATTTCAATACCCAATTAGTACCTGATCTGTACTGGTCCTGTGGGAGTCCTGACCATTAAAGAACTGAGTAAAAGGGACAAACAGAGTATGCAGAGAAACAGATGGACTACAGTCTGTACTTGTAGAAAGTAAAAATAAAGAATAACCTATGCCTAAGACTTTGCACAGTACTCTACATGCATTCCATTTTTCCATTCCATTTAAATCCATTCCATTTTCCATTGTAGGGCAGGTGGTATTGGTAAATAGAAACATCTTTATTAAAAATGCAATTCCACTTTTGTTGAGTGTGTGCATGTGTGAACAGGTTGTTAATTAAATTTTCGGGCATTTCTCAATCACAATCGTACTATTAATCAGTTCCAGCAATCTAAAATGAGATGGAAATACAACCCAATTTTCCTCATACCAAGCCTCGCTGTGGAGCAAGGTTCTTCTAAACAGCTCCTTTGGGGGCTGTAACTGCAGTGCATGATTTGTTCTTAGCCTAATACCATCATGTAGCCATATGTTAACAGGACAAAGTGTGTGATCTCTTTGAGGATTGGCTGTACCAGCAATTACAGTCTTACCTCAGTGACTCCTGACCCTGTACATGGTGAAATGTCTTCTCAATGCCAGTTTTTGAGGTACATTTGCAACAGTAGCGTTCATTGTTTCTCACACTCGCTGTGTGCAGGAGTGAAACTAGCACCAGATCTGACTGTAGCATGTTCACAGTTTATATTTCAATCTGGCCAGCTGGATTCTCCCCAGAGGCTTTAGAGAAGCTGGTGCAATAAATCTCTGACAATTAGCTCATCACGTTGCAAGAGATGAGAGAATTTTAAACATCCAAACCTGACGTTCACCATGCAGACTCCGGCACCTAACAAGCTGATTTTCCTGGCTCTTTGGCCCCAGTATTTAACCTAGTGGTGGGTCCCTTAAGTAAATTCATTCATGGCTGTAATGGTGTGTAATGGTTTTTGAAGCTAGAAAGATCCATTTGGCTAATTTATAGCTGCCACTTGGAAGTTAAAGGTGTCTTGACTTCAAGGTAGAGAACTGTGGTCCAACAAATTCAGCCCGTCAGTGGAAACATCTGAAAATACAGTTTTATTAACAGAAATATAGTTCATTTTAATTTTCTTGTATCCATTGAATTTATTGAATATGCCAGGAGAAAAATGTTATCTCTCCACAGTCTGGGCTGTTTTTAAATTAAAAAAGCTACAAAGACAAAATGAATGATGGCTGCTTTCAAAAAAGAGCTTATTGCATGTTAAGTCTTCCAGAACAATCTGAAAAATGGGAGTTTGAGCTCTTGCCAGGCTACACATTACTTGAAGCTGACACTTCAGTCTACGTCTGAAAATAAAACCAGGGTCCTTCAGAAGATCATGTTACCACACCAGGCCTTTTGACCACCTTTTTTAACACACCTTTTGTAATACCTCAGCTTGAGAGTACTTGCCACAAAACCACTGAGTTACCTTTGAAGATAAGTAAACCTATAGGAAGGTCTTTTTAGAGAACATGTATGAGACTATGCACTATAGGAAGCACTGGCTTATTTGTGGTAGTATAAATAATATAGATTTTTATTTCAATTTACATGTGGTAATTTTGCAGTACCCCTTATTTAGAGGGACTTACAACTGATACAGGCAGTTGTGGGTTAAGGGCCTTGCTCAAGAAGCGGAAACTCTCAGCGGTGGAAGTTTTGCAGAGTTGAGAATTGTATCCTGAACCTACTAGTTCACAGTCCTCTACCTTAACCACAAGGCCACCACATTCCCACAAAAGGAACAACATACTTATGCAAAGCAACAGACAACTGATATGATAAGTCTAAGCCACTGTGGGTTGGGCCTTGCTCAAGGCCCCAATAGTGGAAGTTTGGTAGAGGTGGGATTTAACTCCAGGACCTTGTCTTCCACAGGCCAGTTTAGGTATTCTCAGATTAATGATGGGGATACGGTCCAATAAATCCATTGTTTAGTTGAATTTATGGTATCCGAGGAGTTTAATATATACTGAATATATTAAAACATAGCCTACCTTAAATACGACCATGACTGGCTTTTCGTCACTACATTTCCCAGCACTCATTCCACCTGCCTGGTAAGTGCAGGATCGTAGTGCCCAGTGAACTTGGCTTTTCTCCACTGCATTGCCAAGCACGGCATGATTCCCATGCCACACACTGCTGAGAGCGACTGTATTATACTGTGTATCCATTGCACTGGATATTTATATTTTATCATATTTATCAAAATTCAGAACATGGTTTCTGCTGAATGTGCATTTCTGTTTATTATCAGATTCGCATCATAAAATCAAAATGTCAAAAGCTGGATACTGGGAGCACCTTTACTTTAGCCGTTGTGAGTTAAATCAGGTTACATCTTTCTTTCATTTAACAGATGGTCTTATCCAGAATAGTCCATGCAATTGTAGGATAAGGGTCTTGCTTAAGGACCCGAAAGTGGCAGCTTGGCAGAGGTTAGATTTGGACCATATGATCCATAGCCAGTACCATAACCGCTACACAACCACAGTCTTCAGTCAAGCCAGTTGAGGTCTCAAAACATAACACATTTCTATACAGTGTTCATATATGTCATTTTTAAGTTTTATTTTGGCATACAAAAATTAACAAAACATGTCGTTTGGCCAAGTATGCCCAAACTTTTAAATAAGACCTTATCTCAGCGGACAACCGCCATATTTATTCGGGGAGTAAAATTACTCCTGGTAATAACATAACATCAGAATAGACTGACTAAGCTGACTTTTAATAGTACAGGCATATTATTACTATACATTAACAGATGACTAATGCATGTCTGTGGCCTGCATGACTTGCTTCTGGCCAGTCTTGTGTGGAGCTAATTAAAGGTTAAGTTCCACTCATCTTGACTGTGAAAGCTAAAAATCTTAAAAGGCTTCCTTATTTTGCATACCATCTGATCTGAACTGACAATGGAAGCAATGGTAGAAAGAAAAATGTCAAAACAGCCAGAATATTTTGCTTGAACTTTCTGTTGAACTTTTGTTTCCTTCATCCTTCCAGAAACTCATGGCTTTTTATTGTAGATGCTGCACCACAGCAGGCAGAGAGAAAGCCTGTTTAACCACTTAACGGAACTCGAGATGGCCTATTCCACCAAATTCTCACAAAGGAACTCCAACTGCATAACAGTTGGTTCTTCTCTAAGGTCAACAGGCACCACAGGGGTGAGGAAGAAGTAACCGGGAGAAAGGGAGGGAGGGCAGGGAGTCATGGGGCGTAGCAGTTGAAATCAACAAATGACTGTAACATTATTCTCCGCTCCAACCCCCCCTCATTAAAACATTCCCCAAACTGCCCACGTCCTCAATAAAGTCCCCTCTTTATTTTTAGGTGCCTAATTAGGAGCCTTTGGCTCGGGCTCCTCAAGCTGTGTGTCAACTTTAAAGGGATAATTAGGGATATTGTGTCTAGGCTGCTGTAAGAGCTTAGGGGAACAGAGTAGAGGGATGGAGAGCTAGCCTGTAGGGTAGGGTAAGGTGGCTGCCATGTTGGCATGCTGGCTTTAGCGCGAGCAAGCCAACCAGGCAATCTCGAAATAACTCCTTTTTTCCATGACAGAGTTGTTTTGCAGGACCGCTGGCATGAGAAAGGAGCGGCTGGTGCAACTGAAGTGACCTTGCTGGCTCTTTTAATGAGTGTCATTAGTGTGCAGTTGCAGTGAGGTTTCATGAGGGATATTTCCACAACGAAGCAGGTGTGAAGGAGCAATGGTAGCAGGGCTTTTATGTGTGTACTGTGCCAACAATTTAGTAAAAGGCTTTTTTTTTTTTTGTCATTTAACATTACAAAGTGCTTATAATTTTCTCTCTGTTGTACTCTCTCTGGTTGTGTGAACATGTTTGCCTGATGTCGTCATCCCCTAGCATCCTGATAATGTTCTGTGTTGGTTCAACTGCAGCTACAAATTAGCAGCGTCCAAGTTTGGACTGTGACAGGGAGAAATCCCCGTTATGGTGCAAGTAGAAATATGGCCATGGCCTTGCATTTAACATTTATATTTAGTCATTTAGCAAACACACTTTTCCAGAGGGACTTGTAACTCTTACAATCCAAGCAATTGTGGGTTAAGAGACTAGCTCAACAGAGGCAGTTTGGCAGAGCTGGGATTTGGAACTCTGGGAATTCTGGTCCACAGTACGGTACCTTAACTGGTAGACCATCCCAATCTACATTAGATTAGATTCAGATTTTATCTATGGGTGAAATGAAGTTGAACTATTACTCTGTGCTTAACAGAGCCCTTACAAATGAATCCAAGCAGAAAACATCTGGCTAATCCAGCCTCTCCCTAATGTGTTTACATACAGCAGTTTGATAATAACTGCAGAAAATCTGATTTTGTCATTAATCCAAACAATGCCTTTACATGGAATCAGATCATGGAAAATTTCCAGGTTTTGATGACTTAGGATCATTTTTACCTTGCAATTATTTGAATCTGTTTAATTCCAGGGTTGCCAGATCCCTAGCAGCCAGGTCTGTGGAAACAAGCCCAAAAGGAACCAAAAATTAGAAAATTTGGCTCTGGCAACCATGTTTGTTTCTGGCACAGAGTGAGAAAACAGATTGAAAGCAGGGATATAGGTGCCCCAAGAAATCTGATCGCATAGAAAAATCCAGCTTGCTTGTCCGATTTCTTAATCTAACTTCTAGACTTTAATCTGAGAATCGGAGTATGCTGTTTACATGGACACTTGAATAAACCGAGAACTGCAGAAATGTAATTAAATGCATTTGAACTCATATGGTCGAAATTACCCTCTTCATTATAAATTGTTTACTAATGATATAAAATCGTATACTTGCTCACTGCTAGTTAATGGTTACTCAATCTTGGATCTACAGTGTTGCGAACAGAGATTAAAACAGCAGTTCTTCAAAATACGCACGTAAATACAAAACGTTTTACTTGGGAAAATCTGAGACGTCAAACCTTTGATCTGAGCATCTCCTGAATGTATCTTTGTGCGAGTATCCGTGTTGTTTCTGGCACATTGTAGCATAAGGACAATCACAGTGACTATTAGGCTGACCTTCACACTGACACACTGTGTATATTACATCTACAGCATTTGTCCTTCAGGGTACATGTGAGCGTAATATTATTAATAGTGACCGAGAATATATCTGATTCCTCTATTAACTGCTTCAGTACAAATCCAAGGTGTGGCTTGGCAGCATGCATGCTGTTTTCAAACAGCCCAAGAATCCCTGGAATTTCCTTTAAATTCCCATAGGGATGTCTGTGAAGCCCTGCAATACCACACACACGCATTTCTAAAACGAATGCTTAGCTTCCATGTGGAATCCGAACCCGAAGAAAACATGTTTACTGTCTTTCACCGATGCCAAGCCAGAGTCCTTCAAGAAAGGACTTGTTCATTCGTGAGTTCATGCTGAGGCTGACTTTGGATGGAGAGATGCACAGTGAGGAATTGTGTCTGTGTGTGATAGAAAGGCATCATGGTTTCAGTAATTAACTTGGAAGTGATCTTAATTGCACAGAAGTCTATGTGTTATGTGTATCTGTCGGTTGCTTGTGAGAAAGGAAATGATCGTCAGTGATGTTGGGAATCAGTCAACAGAATTAAAGCATTATGCTAAATCAAAGGCCTTGTATATATGTTTTAAAGGAGGGAATGTAAAAAGAAATAATATGGCGAAAGAAAGCTGCTTTGGTAGCCAGTGAACAGCAAGTGATGAGACAGAGAGAGCGAGAGGGAGAGAGAGAGAGCTGTGTGGCATGGGCCCCGTGCTGTAAATTGCATCTGTTCCTAATTAGGGAGTGCTAATGAAGGCCCATGTTCGTCCTGATCCCACTGAGAGACGGCCTGGCGCACAGCCTCTGTCACAAAGAGAAAGGGAGAAGGAAGGAGAAAGAGAGATGTACATAATAACATTTGGATGGTGCATTTTGATATCGAGGTCTTTATATTAAAACGAGTTCAGCAAACAGACAGGATTCCAACACAAGCACAGCCGTGCCATATTTGTACAATAGTAACTTTAAATGTATTGTACCGTTTCATTTTGGGACTGAACTCGCATATTTATATTATGAGCTTGTAGTTGAAAAGAAGTTTACCCAAATACTTAGACTGGAGTAGATGATGGCTTGTAGGAAAGAGCCAGCTGCTGGAAACAGCTGTTTCTGAGGAGCTGGGTTCGTATTGTAAAGGTCGGGTGGTGCAGTTACCCTACCCTGTACACTGCGATAGACCGGAGTCTGATTCATGGAGTCCTGCTGAGTACTGTGATAGGCTCTAGATTCTAGACACCAGACTGACTAACCAGCAAGTAGGGTAACCTAGTAGGGGTGTGCGATGTTAACTAAAAATCCTATCTTGGTTAAATTACTACTAAAGTACTCAAAACCCCATCTCTCTCACCTGACTGATTTGGTACCTCGTCCTTCCCTATGTATACCGTATGTAATTGGGAACAACATTTCTTATGTCTTAAGATATGTGAATTTTCCTGTTGTAAGGGTTTTTTTTATTGCAGAGGGATTTAGCAGGTGATCATCATATATCATACCTCATCTCATATCATATATCATATCATATCATATATCATATCATATCATATCCCATCATATCATATCATATATCCCATCATATCATATCATATCATATCATATCCCGAAAGAAACTGGTTACATTTCAGTACTGTGGTCATGAGTCATTTTATAATGTATTCATTCCTTGATAACCTTGAAGACGTCGCTGGTTGCATCTATGCAGTGCCCATTATATAATGCCACCCTGCTGGCTAGGTGGCCAGGCCATTACGCCCTTGATTCAATTTAGAGTGACCAAACGACCTCGTTGGACTGTATGAGGAAACCAGAGTACCCAGAGTAAACCCACGCAGACATGGGGAGGACATGCAGACAGGCAGGCCGCTCCACTATGGGATTGATCCCGGGCCCTTCTTGCTGTGAGGCAGGGGTGCTACCCACTGTGCTGCATGTACTGATTAATTTATGTCATTGTAATTTTAAGTTTAATTGCAATGTAATTCAATATAGCAAAATTATACCAAGGATTTAATATATGTATAGTTAGTACAGACTACAGTCTGGCTAACTGCTAATCGCCTTGAAGAGCTTAAATTGATCTTAAATTCCAATCTACCGTCCAATATTAAATCAGTTAGTCCAATATTTTAGTATACATCATTTCATATATATACTATTTAGGTTTTCATCAGACTGGCAAGAATAACGTAGTATTAAATAAACTCAATCCACTTTTATAAGAAGCAAGCAGAGAAGATCAAAAGCAGTAGAAGAGGGCAGAGACATGAGAGCGATTGCTCGTCAACATCACTGTTGCTCTAGTTACCGAGGCTTTTTACAAAAATGTCCTCCGATACAAGTCTGCTTGTGAAAGGCAAAGGCTGTTGATCTGAGTAAGAGCTAGCATAGCTGTGGGTCAGTCTTGTCTCTGGGAATTAATGCAGGACAATCTGTACAATTTGTGGTAGAGTTTTTTTGTTGTTGTTGTTGTTGTTGTTGTTGTTGTTGCTCTGAAAACTGAAGCCGACATGCAGCAGGTGATAACCATGTCTGAGTGGAATCCCTTTCCCCCCCTGTCTTTTACACCAGACTCTCCCTGAGGCCCATATGGAATGTTGTTGTTGAAGTAATGTTATGTTTTCCGCGATATTCTAATTAGATATCTGATTGAATCATGAAGATTGACCTGAATATTATTAACTGATACAGAAAATAACATAATTAGGCAGAGCTAGACATTATCAGTTTACTGGAAATGAACCTAATCATGCTCATAATAGTCTATCCATTCACATAGATTTTGGGCGGTATGGTAAAATTATAAAATAGACGAGTGATTATGTATCTTTTTCTGTAGCAGGAGCGGGAAAATTTAAATTTGGTGGTTGATGGCGGAACGTTTGGAGGGTGTGTGGCAGTGGGATTTGAAAGGTTGCATTGCAGTTGGAGGATTGGTGGGTGCATGGGATGCCTGGGTGCATGGAATACCCTTTTCACATTTTGTTAGGTTGCAGAATTGTGCTAAATTTAAACGCAATTAAGATGATCCCTTATCAATATGCACTCAATAACCCATCATGAAAAAGTGAAAAGAGATTTTGCTAAGGAAAAACTAACATTTCACAGATCTGGAGAAGGCTACAAAACATTCTGCTGCACTGAAAGTTCCCAAGAGTACAGTTCATGATTTATAAATGCAAGATATTTGGAGCAGATTTTTGCCTCCACACAGTCCTGTCTTTGAGATCTTCAGGAAGATCCTTCCTCCGTGTGGCTTGGTCTCTGGTTCACCTTTATTTTCTGATTGTATTCTAATAAAGAGACTGAGAAATAATTACACATGGTCAATATTCCATTGATAAAACTATGGTATATCTAATATAATTGTGGCTTTTGCACAATACTGTATATTTATCTAATATACTTTTCTTTTTGTTTATGTTTGTGTTAATCATATCTTTCAAATAGAACTACATTATTCCAGTCTGTACAATCATTATTACCTGGATAAGTTTTTATTTTTAATTATAGGTTACAATTAAAGGCTATTACACACTAAGGCTAGTAATCGCGACACAAAAAAAACTACTGAATGAACTACAAATGCCTTAAAATGCAGATCATAAAGTCTGATGTAAAATGCAATAAGTAAAACCAGGCGAGGTTAAACAAGTTTTTAATTGGGGTTTAAGCCTTTTCTCCCCAGAGCTGTATCATGTCTTGACTGTGTGGGATGTTATAACCCCATAAGATTGGGTAATCTATTTATAATCCAATTTACAGGATACAAAGCATTATAAACACTGGGCTGAAGGGGATACTGTGGTGCAAACAGATGAACTTTACATAGAAAAGTTTCATTTTTAGCTAATTTGTGTACATGTAATACTGAAAAGCTTTTTTCCATGTGTGAGAGAGACTATGTTGTAAGTACACCGCTCACAAAAATTACGAGTGACAATGAAGAGATTAAAAAAGAAGAATTGGGTTTTATTTCATGAAACAAGATCACCAGAAAGTCAATATAAGTTATTTGATTATGCAATGGAGATAACTCAATTATGGTGGTAATTATTTTTTTTTGTATTACTAATTTAAATTTTAATATTGATTATTGATTTTTCATTCATTATTATTACATTTTTTTTTATTTTATTGATTAAAATTTTATTATTTACTTCATTTTACTATTACTTAATATACGTTTAGGCCATTATTCAATTAACATCTAGGCCACTCATGGAGGTCAGGTCCCTTTTTGAGTCTTGGTCCTCCCAAGCTTTCTTCCTTCTACATTCAAAGAGTTTTTTCTTGCCACTGTCACCCTAGGTTTTCTCAATTTGTGATTGGCCTTTTAAGATAATATAAGATTGTAAAGCTGCTTTGAGACAATGCATCATTGTAAATACATTTGATATATAAATCCATGATAAATGTAAATACATTTAATATTTGCTATATAAACACATTTGAATTTGAGCAGTAAGTGATATGTTCATGGGGGTGTACAGAAGCATGTTAAACTGGGCGAGAGTGCCCCACATTGACTGACCCAAGACTGTTAAATCACACTGACAGTGATGGGACATGAACAGGACCAGACTGTCCAGAAAGATCTTTTTGTATTCATTTTGAAGTTTATTTATGTAATTAGTGGGTAACTTATGGAACCAGGTCTAAGGCAATGATAGGATTTTGTGGAGATGTTTTGCTGGTCTCTACAACTGCAATACCTTCTTCTCAGGTTAGGCTAGACTTTTTAAATTGCTTGTTCCTCGAATGTCCCTACTTAAGAATCTACTGAGGCGGGAGGAAAAAAAAAAATCTCTCTGTTTTCAGTACTTTTCAATTTCTCAAAGACTATGTGAAATCAATACAAGGAAGGAGGAGGAAAATTTTTTTAAAAATTGTAAAAAAAATAAAATTGATTTAATTTACAATTAAATTAAAGTGAATCTGGAATAAAATTTAATGTACAGAAAAATGTAGGAGGGCGGAAAAATAATATATATATTTTTTTAATTTTAACCATTAGTATTGCCGTGGATCCGTGAAATAACAAAAGTATATATATATATTTCATGGTTTTTTGTATTCTTCAAATATGATCGTCGGCGTATCCGAGAAACAAGCAATAAAAAAAAGTCTGGCCTTACTACAGTTAAAGTTAGCTATCACACTGTAAAAAAAATGAAGCTTCACTGTTAAGGTTCCTACCTTCCCCCGGTGCGTTCGGCCGTACTCTCCGGTCGCCATTACAGAGCCATCGGTGGGACGGCTTAATATCCACTATCGTAATTATGTCCAGATCCCGAACAGCTG
>JAUZSV010362318.1:0-11365 GCA_034780495.1 Parotocinclus cesarpintoi | reverse complement strand
TAGCAAACCTACTCATAATCAATATTTTATTGTTCTGCTCAATATGCAAGGTCAGGTAAATAAAGATGTTTGTTAAACGATATTGGTATTTTAAACATTAATAATATTCCATAATTGGTTAATACATTTTTCATTTCATGTAAGTGTATATAATAAATTTAATAATTCAAGGTAACTGAAGAAAAAGTATTCACATGTTACACACATTTTATATTTTAGTTGACTAAATTTTTATGAAAATTAGTCGACTTAAACTAGACTAAAACTAAAAACAATTCAGATAACTAAATTATGACTAAAACTAAATGACATTTTAATCACAATCACAATCACAAGACTAAGACTAAAACTAAATCAAAATCTTCTGTCAAAATTAACACTGGTTGTAGCTTTCCCAATGCCTGTTGTGGATGTTTTTAGTTAGAGCTTCTTTGTTGAATTATCACCAAACCATGACAGAGCTAGCTAATCTCAGAATTCTAATTCTCAAGTCTAGGAATTCAGGATTCAGTTTAAAAAATACATGCTATTCCATTTTTTTTCTAACATGACTATGAATAATAATCAGAACGTACATTATAATAAAAGGTTACAAGTTTAAATCTGAGAACTGACATTGGTTGTTATTCAAATCAAGCATGATTTTGAAATAGAGAGTTGCTGGTGTCTAAGGCTATGTTCACACTGCTTGTAAAAGTGGCCCAAATCCAATTTACTCAAAGAATGTTCACATTTTAGTGTACAGTAAGTAGAATTTTAATAGATAGTTTAAATTCAGATAGGTATAATGATAAAAACAACAAAGTAATACAGGGCCAAGATTTGAATTGCTTTGTGTGCAGTCAGGACAGCTACTTCTGTAGTGAGGACTGCTTGGATGCAATACCAGTGCCTATAGTGAAATGTGGCAGTGCCCCACTAAAGTTACAAGAGTAAAATTAAGTCGAGTTTATCCTGCATTGCTGAGCATTACTACAGGACACCCCACAAATTCACTACAGGCACTACATTTCCCATGGTGCCCCAGACTCTTTCCAAAAGCTTGAGTGGATAACTTTTCAGTCAGAGACAGCTTCTTTTGGATCTTCTCATGGAATAATAAATATTTAAAAGAACATCAGCCACACTGCAGCGTAGCTAATGTTTAATTAATGCAAATAAGAAATGGCTTTTTGGCAAGCATATGGGAACTAGTGTTCCCAAGTATGATAGTCTGGAAACACGCTGTTTACACATTTACTTGAAGAGCATTTACATGTTCTTATCCAAAAAAGCTACTTACAACTGACACAATCTTAAGCAAGTCAGGGTGAAGAAATGAAAAATTTGGAAACATTCAGCTTTCTGGTCAACAGCCCTGTAGTCCAGCCACTTAGCCACTACTGCTCTTTATAGGCATTGGGCTTAGGAAACTATTTGATTAACTTAGTAATGAGATAATAGATTAATAATGATTATTATATTTTAATACTGATTTTTTAGTATTATAGTTACATTTAACTACCTTATATGAGTGACATTCTGCAAGGTGGGCAAAGTGGAACACTAAATTGAGGTGGCCCATATCACTAAAAAAGTAAGTGGGTCACTGGAGTGGACTGTGGTTTGATGTCCATGATTTTGCCTAACTACATCAAGCAGCTCCAAGTAGATGAGCTCCGGGTTGTCAAAAAAGGCTTTCGTGGGGGGGGGTCACATTATTTCTGATTGAACTGTTTAGACTGAGGCCAGACTGTCACATACGAGATATGTATAAAATTTCAGTTTGACTGTATTTTGCTGTTCATAGAGACATGAGAGTAGAATTGGGGAATCCACTGCTACCCCCAGTGAGAACATCATTCAAATCTACTATTGTTGTTCAATCTAGTGACTCAACTTTTGGATTATGCTGTATTAGTAAGCCAAAAGTATGTTGTACCCAGACACTTTGTGTACAAAAATATATTGTATACATGCATCTGTGAGAAATCCCATTTCTCACTCTCCCTCGCGCTCGTTAAGCCCTGCGTACTAATCAGCTCGAGTTCCCTCTCTCACCAGGTGCGGCTTGTTACTTCCGGGTTCTATCTCTCCCTTTATAAGGCTTCCGTTTCCACTGCGCGAGCGCGAAGTATTGTTTTGCTGCCCTGCGACATACCGAGCGTTATCCTTGTGATAGTATCCTGCTACCTTCCTTCTGTACGTTAGTAAGTGTTTATTCAGTGTTGCGTCCGCGTGGTTTTGCGTGTGTGCGTTTGATTAGATTGGTGTGTTTATTGATTTGCCTTGTTGTTCCTCCCTTCTCCTCTCCACACCCCTTCTCCCCCCTCTTCCGCTCTCCCTGTGCTGTGTGTGTTAACGTGCATGTGTGTGTGCGTGGTTGAGACGTCTGTGTCTTCGTTTGGTCGCTCCAACTGTCCTCTCCTCCTGTAGTCGTCAGTGTAGCTTTTCTCTCTCCAGTGTTTCCCTGCCTGTCTGAAACCCTGTTTGATTATTTTATTCTTTTGCTCGGTTGTGCTCTGCTCTGTCTCTCCGATCCAGGGTCCCAGCTCCATCTTGGTTACCGCAGCGGTATCTCCACCTTGCTCCTCCTGCCGTTTGCCTCCCTACGCTCATGGCTTATTTACCGTTGTCTCACTGACAGAAATAAATATCATTGTTCTGCATCTACGTCTCCTGTCCGCTCCTTAACACAGAATCTGACAGTGGGCTGTGACGTTTTTACTGATAATAGTTATGTGTCATGAAAAGAGATGTAATATTGACTTACCTTACACTCAGAAAAAGAGCTGGTCATCTACTTTAGAATTTTGCAATAAAGGGTATGCCATTAATAAGTTCATGCTTCTCCTTTGTTGACCTCAAAGTAGTGTCAACCACTCTCCCTCACTATTTTATTTGTCCTTTCCAGCTGGATAGTAACAGGAGGAATGTAGATGAATATAATGGAGTGAAAGTACAAAGTACTGTCTATTAAAACCACTGTCTGGTAGCCACATATTTTAATGGATGCATTGGATGCTACAGTTAACAAAATGCCCCATTAATTGCCACTAGTTGCTCGATTCAACAACCTGACCTGTTATAAATAGCAGCTTTCATATGGCCAAGAGATGGAAACTGACCAGGGCAAACATGCATAAATATTTTTTTAAACCGAGAGTCCATGTGAAATTAATACGTGCTGTTTAAGTTTTGACTTTTGAACTGGAACTTTTGGCCTTAGCGCGTTTGTTGAAAACATGAATATTACTGGTAATCCAGACATAGCTACCCCTATCCACGAATATTTTGAGTCAGGACATACATACGAGGTGATACTGGACATGCTCAGGACTAAGCACGACGTTTCAATTAGTATGCGTACGCTGAAGACGCATTTAAAAGAAGTTGGACTGTACAGACGACGCAACTACTCTCCACTTACTGAAGTGAGACGTGCCATTATGACAGAGCTGAGAGGACCAGGGCAGTTGTTTGGCTATCGGACTATGTGGCAAGTTCTCAAACAAAAACACAAGCTGCGTGTCAAACGTGATGTAGTTATGAGACTGTTGAGACAGCTGAATTATCAAGGAATCGCCCTGAGGGCTCGCAGGAGGTTTACAAGACGCACGTATCACTCCATGGGGCCCAATTACGTATGGCATGTAGATGGCTACGACAAACTGAAGCAATTCGGCTTGGCCCTCTCAGGATGTATAGATGGTTTTTCAAGAAGAATGATGTGGCTTGTTTGTGGAACAACCAACAACAATCCTTCTGTCATTGCTCTCAATTATATAAACTGTGTCAAGAATCTTGGAGTGATACCAATGAGACTACGAACAGACCTCGGGACTGAGAATGGGACTATGGCAGCAATACAGTGTACCCTCCGTCATGTGCATACGGACTATTATGCTGGATCATCAAGCCACAGTTACGGATCATCAACAGGGAATCAACGCATCGAGTCATGGTGGTCTTTTCTCAGAAGAGGAAGGTGGGTACATCTGTGTTTGGTAGATGCGATGTACAGTGGAAGCTGATCAGTATTGATTTTATAACATTTTCTTGTTTTGCCAACTGTCATGCTATATTGAGTTTGCTCCCAAAATTACTTACCATAAGCAAATGTTTTGTTTTCAAAATGAGTATTTTCCATTGTCTGGTTACAGAAGGTACACCAACATTTTTAGACTACAGTAATCCCTCGCCACTTCACACTTTAAAAAAAAATATTAATGGGAATAATAATTCGCGGATTTTCGCTCCAAATATTAACTCTAACAATAAAGGAATGTTAGACATGATAAATATTACAGAAATACAGTAAATAGTGCATACATTTACATTTATGGCATTTAGCAGACGCTCTTATCCAGAGCGACTTCCAAAGTTGGGGTTAAGTGCCTTGCTCAACAGCACTTCAGCCATGGCCTAGCTGGGAATTGAACCTAACCACCAGACCATGGCTGCCCCCTTATTTATACAGTATACAGTATTTACTCTCGGAACGAGAACCAGCATCACCCGCCTGGGACGCTACTCGCCTACATGAGTAAACAACACACGATTGGTTGCTGTACAGTAAGTGTAAAGGTACAATATATGCACAAAACAATGTGAGAATTATTATTAAGGGAATGGGAAATGTTTATGTAGTGTAAAACTGTGGGGGAGTGTTTAGAAAGCCTTAAAATAGTGTATAAATACTATAAATACTGTATAGTCTACCGTTTCTACTTCACGGATTTTCAGTCATCGCGGGTGGTTCTGGAACGTAACCCCCGCTATAAACGAAGGATTACTGTATGTAGAAAAGAAACTATTTTTTGTTTAACATACATTTCTACCATACAATATCAATATGAGCAGAAATGAACAAGAACAGAACCATTTTGAATTTAATGTTTTCCCAGGTCTCAGTTTTGGATGGACTTGTTTGGAGATCTAAGAGACTCTGGAGACTTCAATGGAAGCCATGAACATCAATGCTTGCTGAGATTCTGCTTCAGCAGTGTTCTGCAGAAAGACCTGGATGAATGCAAAGACCTCTGGAACAAACACAGGATCCGACCAAGCAGACTTGCATCATGTCCTGGGGGGATTCCAGATGAACTCTATCTCTTGCCTCACAGGTAACTGACATCTTCACAGAAAGAAATCACCTTCTGCGTTACATATTAATGCAGTATTGTTATAGCACAAGTTGGCAAATATATTTTAATCACTGGACAAGTAAGATGCAGATGTTAATTTATAAGCTGTCACTTCTGGTGCTCACTTATACAGATCCATATATCCAGCAAACAAATCTGACATATTAAACTATTTGTAGTATATGTAGAAAATATGCTTCACAATTCTATTAATTATATTCTGATTTTGTAGATATGGTTCAAGAGACTGTGGATTTGCTGTTGAGGAGAGGGACCTGGATGTGTTCCCTGAAGCAAGGCAAGCGACTGAATTGTGTGGTGATCAAATCATTGAGGAATACCTACAACAGGCTGTACAACAAAATGGTCTACAGCAGCCACAAGGCTGGGAATCAGCCACACAACTGTATTTATTGCTGAAAGATATAGCCAGGTTTTAGACAAACTACCCAAACTTTTGATCTTTTTTTGTTTTTTGTTTCCTGTTCCTTCTGCTAAAATTAAGTGATACATTTTTCAGAACATACAAAGCGACAGGTGGATTAAAACATTTAAAATGAACCGTGTACTCAGTCTAAACCCTGAAGACAGACTTGACACTTCACATTCTGAATAAAACTAACACGTCCAGCATTTGTTTCAACTTGCCTATACTGTTAATTATATAGTTCTAAGAACCAAAAAAACAAACAGCAAAAATGTTTAGCAAAACAGTAAAGTAGCTTTTTTTGCTTTAATGTGTTACAAAAGTATCTTATGGTGGTAGTATGCCAACAGCATCTGAACTAGACTGGACGGGAATCGGTAACTGGCATTTGGCCTTTGAGATTTAATAACAGCCGAATCCTGGAGCATGTCCATGTTTGCCTTAAAAGTACTGTATGATTCCAAAAGCGGCAGCTTCAGTGTATTTGCACAGGTGTTTGCAACTGGAAAAGGTGAATCACTTAAAAACTCGAGGTGTGGAGGTGGCATTATGCCTGCTGGTGGAAGTGCTGCCAGACCTGTAGCAAACATCAACAGATCTTCCAGAGATACAGCTGTCATTTTTTCTGAAAGAAGAAAGTAAACATTGTAGTTGTTGGATTTTGCATTGAGGAAAATTCATTTTCTTATTTCTGCTTTCTGTTTCATTATAACAAAAAAAATTGAAAACACATCACAATCTGTCCATGCAAACCTTCAGAATCAAGGAGATAATCTGCCCAAAAGCCCAGTGTTTTGCTCTCCTTCTGACGCCTGTTGCTTCCTGCTGGGCTGAGATCTTGTCTGAACATGGTCTCCAAGTCTGAAGCAGTCAGGGCCTTGGCAGGGAAGCATAAGACTTGGGACAGAACACTGGAATACTGCTGCAGTGCAGGGAGGAAACCAAGACTTGCCAGTCCATCTTTGAATCAGTTAAGGATAAATGCATAACAGTGTTCTAAGTGATTAAAAGCATAGATATGAACTATTCCATATCCGTCAACGTGTGTAAATGCCAATGAGAGTTTTAGTTTAATATATTTGGACCAATTTAAAATGAATAGTGTCATACACCAAGTAAAGCTCAGGTGTTTATGTAGGACCACTCATACTCATCAGTTTTTGTCAAACAGCTTATTTAAAAAAAAAATACCTTTTTTAAAAGTAATCATGTAGCATGAATAATGATTCTACTTTTAGAGTTCAGTAATGAGCTTAGAACCGCGGAGTAGTTTTAAAATATTTTCAGCCATTAATGGCAGACAGGTTATTACTTACCGTTGAATGGCACCGTGGTTTCTGTCAATGATGTACCATCTGAGATACTCCTCCACGAAAGCTTGCTTCTCACATGCCTTCACACTTCTGAGGCATCCAGCAGTTTGGAACATGGTACTGTTTTGCAAAATTACATTTTGCAGAGATTCCTCTGATTCTGCTTCCAGGACCTTATAGAACAAGCAGTTTATTGTAAGGAAAACTACCAAAATATCAATTTGACAACTTTTTTAATGAAGACAAATATAGGATAAAAATTATTCCATTTGTGACCACATTTGTTGAGAGAGGTTGAAATATGCCTTTTCAAAACCAGAAATAATTAGCTCAACCATAATCTTTATTTGAATGTCAAAATAATCTCCACTTGTCATACAGTAAATCTGTTCCCTGAGCCTGTCATTTCCTACCTGTTGCAGAACTTTCCCTATCTTATCATCTTTCACATCTTCTACAGTGGCGCTGAAACTTGGATTCCCTATCATGTGGTTGACCAGGTTCTTTGAGAGAAAATGTGGTGCTGGTCCCCCGTGTACAATGGATACAGCAATCATCTTTCCTGCTAAAAAAAATACTCATCTATCCTGGCAGCTGTTATACAGAGCACAGAATTATTGTGGGTAATTACTACTTAAATCTGCCTATGGTAAAAATATGAGATGTTTCTGAAAATTTTTATTTTAGTAGTATAACCACTTCACTCTACCTAAAAAGACTCACCTCTTGAATTGTATACAAGATAACGGTTTTCTGGGGGTCCATCGAAGATGGGTCGATTTCTCAGATGGCTTGTGAGAAGTGTGAGGAATTCACGCCTTGGGCCACCTGTATCCAACCCTTCTTCAAAGCAGCCAGCTTCATCACTAAACTTGATGAACATGTCGTTGTTGTCAGAGTACGTGCTGCGTTGAAATCCGCGAACAGCTCCATCCCATAGAGCTGACCTACATATATTGAACCTGCTGACCTTCTTGTGGTCAATTGCCATTGCCAGATGCGCAATAATTTCATGTGCCTGCACGTTTGTTTCTCTAGAAAAAAAAAAACATTATTTATTTTAAACACAATGTATGTACTTCTTTACTGATTCAAACTTTGCATAATTTAATTATGTGCAGGAACAGATGCTGGTTAATTGAATACAAAATGTCTAAATTACTAATACAGGTTCTTCTGTAGGGAGGTCTTTCTCTCTGTCATGAGGGGAGTCTCTGAGTCTCTGTCTTCGCTGTCAATCACAATGGGTTCAAACAGGTTTCTGCAGAAAAAAATGTGCACACAGTATAGATGAAAACAAAAATACATAAGCATGCAGTTCCAGCTTTTCTAGAACCAAATATTTAATTAATGACACAAGTCAAATATAAAAGATTCAAAGTAAATATATTTACAATAAATATTTTGTGTCATCACCTGTAATAATTACAGGAGATACAGCACACCTGTAACAGGAGCTCTGGACAGTGAGACATTCACAGGTACCTGGATCGTTTCTGTTATCCAAATCTATAACCTGAAAACGCAAAAATGAAAATGAGTGAAAATTGATGTTTGACCAGTTTAGAGCTATTTTAATATCCCAACAGTTTAAAGGACTGAGAGGAAAATCTGTGGATTGTGGTGCGAAATGAATGTCAGTTGAGTTTACATTCCGCATTTTCCCCAGCTCACACCCAAAAATTGCTGTAAATGCTACAAATATAACAAAATTGGCAAAAATAAAAAGACTTGGTACCGGTTGTACTTCATTTGAAATCACAAGATCCACAACACCATTCCATAGAGGGCAAAGAAAAGCATATATCATTGAGTATTATGAAATATGCAGTCTTGTAATTAATTATGAGACTGCCCTGTTTTCTTCAATGTCCTGTTTATTTTATCACCCTGCAACTCCTCTGGGCATCATGTGACTAAAACAAACAGAAAAAAAACATGGAATGCCCAAAAGCATTGTTTTTTACAGTATAATGCCATAGCTACTGAAGTAAAGTGATTTTGGTCATTCTCACAAAGAGTTTGTAGAAAATTAACAGATATGTTTTCAAAGTAAACTCATATGAGCTATTTTTGTTGGTTATTGTATTTGCCTAAACAATGTACCTTTACTTGACAGTAAAATGAACAAGACACTGAAGAAAGCAAGGGTGGTCTAATAATTATTTCCATGCCTGGATATTTGACACTTCAAAAACAAACAAGCATCCAGAAAATAAACAAGCAATACAAGTACTTTATAGGACATGTCCATTAACCACATACAGAACAAATAACCAAACTACATGTCATCAATACATACTGTATGCAAATACAGTAAAGGCTAAAATACTTTTGGTACACATACACACATCATGCTATGATATATTCTTAAAATATAACTTACTCTGTTTCTGCCACTTGTTGTAAAGGACTGCTTTCATCCAGAGGTTTCCATGGCTGAAGTAAAGACACACAATGCATTTCACATTAAAAAAAACATTTACATAGTTCTATGAAGTTGAGGTAAAAGGTAAATTGTGATGGTCGAAAAACCAAAAAAAGGACAGACCAAATACATTTTAAATTGAACTTACCAGTGTATCAGCAACATCAAACTCTGAGGATTTTTTAATAACAATCTCCGGGTCAGAGTCAGACAAGTCTGACAAATTTCCAACTGCAAAACATGGAAAAAAAACCTAAACTTAATTTCTACTAAGTGATAATACTATATTTGTTAAACACTGTTACACCTGAATGCATAAACACAACATTTGTAAAAACTCATGATCCCAAAGTGTATGGCTTTCAAGTTTCTAGGAAGTAACTTGACATGTAGGAGCTAATCTATGTATGCTATTGACTTGATTGATTTATGCCAGTGATGCTTACTTGCACAACTTCAAAATTTATATTTGTTGAAGTTTAGGCAAAACACACAAACATCACAGGTTACCTTCTTCAAAGTCCCTTTTCAAGCAGATGAAAACAGTAATCCTTTGATATGGTTTGCCAACTTCAGCCTTATAAGCACCAAGGGTAAAAGGTCTTTGTGTCCCAGGGATATTAATGACCTCTGTGCCATCTGGATACAGAAGAAGGGAAGGCCCATCTTTTACATCTTTGTTGAAGTCCTTAATTTTTTTAACAGGCTGACTAAGCAGAGTTGTGGGAGAGATGTCTGGGTCTGTTGTAAGGGAAATTGTTTTTCCACGTTGTGGCCTTAGACCACCCTTCTGAATGACCATCAAGCCAACATTTATCTGAAAGAAAAAAAGATGTGAAAGACTGAGCAATGTTTAAAAAATAACTGTCAAACTTGTTCTTTTTGTTTTTAATTCTTGTTACATGTTGCAATAACAACCAAATGGACCAACTATTTATTTATATCAGTCAAAGCAGAATGATGGAAACCTTTACTTTTAAACCACAGATTTGGATGCAAACAGTTTTCCCTTGTGCTTTAAGCCCTTTCTCCCTAGATAATACTTCTGCCGCTCCTCGTTTTTCTTTTGTTGATGTTCTAGGAAGGTGCTGAAGGCTGGATTCGGGCAGGGTGGAATAGCCTGTGGTGCTAAAGTCAAGGGAAAAAAAATTACAAAGTCGCACATCAGAGAAATGCATAGTCCTATATAGCAGCGGTCCCCAACCTTTTTTGTGCCACGGACCGCTTACATGTACAAATTTTTTTCGCGGACCAGGGAGGGGGGGTGGTTGGGGAGTTGTAGGCTATATGCCGCGTACGTCAGACCACCGGTACCGGACCGTGGCCCGGGGGTTTTGGGACCCCTGCTATAGACGACATGCCATACTAACCAGAGCAACACAGATTTCCCTGGAAAATAGCGCCTAAGAATGCAACGGACATTTATATTTGACCTATAAATGCTGCTTTATTACAGTAAACCTAGGTACACTTTTAATTCAGCATTTGAATTTACCAGGCCCATTTAAATGACAACGGACACTGTTTGGACACCGCTAAGGTTAGCAAGTTACATACAGTTACTACATCCATAAGAACAATAAACCATTCTTCATGCTTATGAACTTACTTGAATGCTGTGGAGTACCTCCGAAAAATATTTCTTGAATCCTCTTGCCACAGCTGCTGCAAAAGTTCGGCGACAGCTCAACCAGCTCTTTCCCGCGGTTAGTGCAATACACTGGCGATTTGACTGTCTTGCCACCTATCCAAACATTGAAAGAGCAAAAGCCAAAAGTTCCAGTTCAAAAGTCAGCGATTTCCCAGGTTTTTCCACTGGGACCTACCTTTTCCGATTTGTTAATGTCGTTGTGTTTTTGTAATTGCGCTTATTTAATGTTGTTGTGTTTTTGTAATTGCGCTTATTTAATGTTGTTGTGTTTTTGTAATTTGTAATTGCGCTTACTTAATGTTGTTGCGTTTTTGTTAATGTTGTTGTCTTTTTGTAATTTGTAATTGTGCTTAGTTAATGTTGTTGTGTTTTTGTAATTTGTAATTGTGCTTAGTTAATGTTGTTGTGTTTTTGTTAATG
>JAUZSV010362226.1:0-11367 GCA_034780495.1 Parotocinclus cesarpintoi | reverse complement strand
GATCTGTCATCTATGTTCTATTACGAATAAAATATTGCAATTTGCCATCTCAACATCATTGCATTCAGTTTTTATTCACAATGTGTTTAGTGTCCCAACTTTTTGGGAATCTGCTTTGTAGTAGAGGAAAGGGTTAGGTTTAATGTATTATGATTATAAGAAGTGTAAGACGTTACAGTTTAGGGGATAGGAAAGGTGTTAAGGATTAGGAGTAGGATTTAGGGAGTTGCTTTGGGGTCTGTTCAATGCATGGTCCTCACTGATATAGCAATGTGTGCTATAGAAGACTAACCTGTGAACTGTTTGCAGCAGCAGTTGTTGCAGGTTTGATGCTCTGTGGAGCGAGAGGCTGCTGGTTCCGGAGTTTAGCAGCCTGCTCCTGTTCCTTAGCTAAACGCTGCTTCTCCTCCAGTGTCAGAGAAACCTTTGCACATGCACACACAAACACACATACGCTTAGATTTCTCGCACTGCAACAGGGTCATAAATTAAGGGCACTACTTATAATGTAAGCACATATCCATCAAGCTCAAGACATTAAAATGTTATGCTAAATTATGCCCAATTATCTGACTTATTATGTAAACTAATTGTGATCATACTAAATTAGCTTATCCCTGGTCAACTTTAGTTCATTTTCTGAACACAACCCCATGATAAAAACATACATACACATACACATTTAAATTCTAACATTAATGAACTCTCTCCTAGCGCATCAGAAAAAGATCTCCAGTGGTAAGGTTTAGTGTTCGTTCGACAGATTTCTTCAATCCCATTCCTCCTCTCATCAGTGAGAGTGTACGATAGGATCTGGACTCACTCTGGAGGGCTGGGAGGATGATGTGGAGGAAGATCCGTTCTGTTTACCGTTCACATCTGCCTTCGACGAACTTCCACCGAAGATGTCGTCGATCTGAAACAAAAACAAAAGCTCGGTACGAAATGTCTCTGGCATCGCACACTGTAATCATTAAGAGCAAGACACTCACGCCTGCAACCTGACTGGATGAAGAGGAGTTGCTCTTTGTCTCTTCTGAAGGATTTAGCTGGTGGGTGATGTTCAGGCTCCTAGAAATAGCATGATATATTAATATTGTTTTTTAGCATATCCTGTTGTGTTTGCACCATCGATGCTGGTTTACAATTACAACTTACAGAACAACTGTAGACAGACAGCAGACAGCAGATACAGTCTTACACGCCAAACAATGTTGGGTTAAGGGCCTTGTTCAAGGACCCGACAGTAGTAGCTTAGTACAGGTGGGATATGAACATTGTGGTCCATAGTCCGGCACCTTAACAATGTGTTGCCATCCCAGATGCCTCTGAGCTCAAAAAGGCTTTGTTGCATAGTGCAGTTTTGAGAGACATTTGTCAGTGTAATTGCAGTGCTGGACAAAGCTTTGCCAAAGTAATGTGGTTATAGCAGCTTTTAAAAGATTTAAGGTTTTTGATGCGGTGCCATCTGAGGGATCTTCATTTTCTTTATCCTTGCCCTTTAAACACTGGAATTCCTCCAGATTCCTTAAATCATTTAAATATATTTTGCACCATAGAGGGCCAAATAAGCCCATTTCTTCTTTTCTTTGAGAAACAGTTCAATAATTTTCTCTTGTATTTTCTTTATTAACTGGAGATTCTCTGCCCATCTTTGCTCCTCAAAAACCAAGCCGTTCATGGATACTGCTTTTGTACCAACGACCAGTTGCCATCTCATGTTTGAAATTACAATATTATTAGTAGTAGTAGTGTAATATGTACCAATTTTTTTAAATGTGTTGCAGGTTTGAAATGCAGAAACTGATGTTTATTAACAAATTAAATGAAGGTGCCCAGACAAAACATGAAACATCTTGAGGGTATAGTGCTTGCCATAAAATAAAGTAAATGTAGGAAGCAACGCGTTTATTAAATTTGCATTTTCCTTTCTGAACCTTTCTGATATGGGGTTGCACATTTGGTCATTTAGCAGACTCGTTTAAAGAATCAACAGTAGCAGCTTGGTAGAGGTGAAATTTGAATCCTGGATCTTTTGGTCCACATCAGTGCATCAAACATGAAGCACTAAAACAGAGTTTACGAGTTGCTAATGGTGTGTGAATGGCTCTGGATAAGGGTGTCTTAAATGCCCTGTCAGCTGTTTGATACATGGGTTCTTGAGTCCACTTCTCAGTGCAGATTAAATCCATAGAATTCCACAGTCAGTTGCCAGGGAATATATGGTAAGAGCTTGCTGTACTATGCCAATCCCTCCACCCCCACTCACATGGCAGGGAGATGTTGGACGATTAAGGAATCTGGCATGTGAAATAAATATGTAATATCTAAAAGATCTTCTCTAATGAGACACCATATTCACACTTTCCTGCCACGTCAGGGTGGTACAGGGTTTGAGGTAGCCCTCTCTGGTACAGGCTCCAGACTCCACTGGACACCCGATCAGTATAACCAGGGACTAAAAATAATTTTAAAAAATTCTAAATGTTTTCACCCCTGAATTACTAGCTGGGTCTGAACCCTATGCACAAAATATAGAAACAATACTGTATTGCACTGTAATCTGGTTTTATTTAGGTTTTATGTAGATAATATTTAGTATTGGTAGAATATGGTACAATATGTTTGTGTGAAAGCAGAATTTACCTTTGTTGTTCCTGCATGCTGTGGATCTGCTCAAGTTTGGTCTTATGCTCCGCCTCCATTCGACTCAACATCTCTCTGATCACAGCCATGAAAGAATTAAACTGAAACATACATGGGGTTTAAAGACCATTATGTTGTACATGATTATGTTACTCCTTCTCCCTGAAAATGTAGTGCAGGCACATTTAATATGCAGCTTTGTGTTAAGTGGTTAACTGGCAAAGGAAGATCATACTTACAACCATTAAAAAATTCCCCATTGTTAGACTATTAAAAGTTTTATCTTATCTTCACATGGACAAGGAGGGACGGGTGCAGACAGGATGAATAGACTTGGATAGGAAAGGAAGGGCTATAGGAAGACAGCATTGAAGGCAAGGACTTATTTTATGAAAGATGCATTAAAGATGCAAAGGAACATTGTTTTACTTCTTATCCTTCTTGAAATAGTTCTACTTCTTCATTGGAGTCCAGCGGTGTTTAATTAAACTGATTAGACTTGATTAGGAGAGACACACACCTGTCTATATAAGACCTCACAGCTCACAGTGCATGTCAATGCAAATGAGAATCATGAGGTTGAAGGAACTGTCCAAGGAGCTCAGAGACAGAATTGTGGCAAGGCACAGATCTGGTCAAGGTTCCAAAAAAGGGGTCTGAATACTTTCCGTACCCATTGTATGAGATGGAAAGGTGGATGGACCCAGTCAAGAAAGTAGGTAGGGAAGAACACACTGACACTGATGACGAATGAAGAATGTAGATATGCAGATAGTAAAGACAGGCACAGATATGAAAAAGAGGACATAAAACGAGGAGGAAAGGATGCATGTAGGGAAGGAATGATGCAAAGCAGGAAAGGAAGGCATGGTAGAGAAGCATATAGACAGGCAAAGAAAAAAAGACGGACAGAGCCAAGAGAGGCAAGGATTTATGTCAACACAAGGCAGATGATGTTATGCTTTAAATGAGATTACTGCAAAAATCTGTGTGTATCTGCCAGGACCGGTGCGTCACGTAAACGCAAATGTCATCATGCAGTGTTTTGATATGCTCTGCTTGAGCATGAGTGGAGGACGGACGCTCCAAAGCGCTCAAACGTTTGCCTCCACTTTGAGAGGAAACGCAAAAAGCAATATGTGTGGAAATCTGACTTTGGTACAGGGTGGAGGGTGGATGCACCTCCATCATGGAGTTAATCCTGGACAGGGTCATGGGAAAGACGGTGCCTAGCAAGAACAGTGCAAGACGGGGCACCAATCCACTTAGGGCACAGACTCGCACAGCAGGGTTACTTTAGAGTACACATTTAACCTAAAGCTAGTCTGTGGGAGGAAACCAGAGCACCCAGTGCAAACTCGTGTGGACACAGGGAAGACATGTAAACTTCACACAGATAGGACCCAGACTGTTTCACCTGGGACCAAACCCAGGACCTTCTCGCTGTAAGGCGACTGTGCTCCAAGCTAATCAAAATCTTTTTTTAAATATATTCTTTTTATCTAAATATTTGGCACATTTGGGTCAAAAATTGTGTCATCAAACCTTGTGGAATCGATAACAGTGAAAAACGATAAGCAGAATCGGAATTGATCATATGTAAACGATACAAAGCCCCTAGGAATGATGCTAGGTACGTAAGGAAGGGCACAGGTGAGAAGGGAAAGTCACAAGACAGGGAAGGAAAGACCCAGGAAATGCACAACATGCACAGGTACGAAAGGAAGAATGCAGGTGCAGGACAAACAGAGGAGGGACGCAGCTGAGGAGGAAAACAAGGAAGGGACTCGGGCATAAAGGAAGGTCTCAGGCAAGGATGGATGCATGCAGAAAAGGGACGACTTGGGTGAGAATGTGTCCTGCCCTGTGCAGTGTACGATTGTGTGGTTACCTGACTGAGGTTAAGGTTGTTCTCAATACTCAGGGAGACCAGGTGTGGCAGACTCTTCCCTGCAAGATGCTCTTTGGGGATGCCTAGTTTCTTATGAGTGAAAGTGCACTTGTAGATGCCTGTACAAAGAAATAAAACTCAATTCAAGACTTGGGACATGTTCCATCCTCATTTTAATGCTGTAGTTGTGAGAAAGGCTAGTGCCCTGACACTCTATTAGTCCTACAGTAATAACCATGGCAGGACTGATAAATAATCCTCACTACTCATGACTCATATTATAACTGTAATGGAAAAATACCCAGAATGCCCATGAGTACGGCTGGTTCACGGGAGGGGATCTGCTGGAGGAAAGGCAGGATCTCATCGATGACAAACCACTTATCAAGATACTCCAGAATCTTTCCCAAGCACACCAAGGAGTTCACCCTTACCTACAGAGAGAGAGACATTTTAAAACATGCACTGGGGGGAGGGGTTTATGACACAAGAGTTAAGGGTTACGGTTTATTGAAACACAGCAACGCATCACAGCATTGAAAGTTCTGCTTTTTACCGTTCTATTTGTTTTATACACAAACAAATTAATCCAGCCTCTACATATAGCGCATCTAGGCTAGGCTCTACACTCACCGACCATTTTATTATTTTCAACTACTCCTTAAAACAAATATCTAATTAAATATCCAATGCATTGGACATTGGTCAAGACGGCCAGCTGCAGTTCAAGCTGAGAATCAGACTTGAGGAAGAACGGTGATTTATGTGACTTTAAACGTGTTGTTGATGCAGGTCAGGCTGATCTCAGTATTTCAAACACTGTTGATCTACTGGGATTTTTACATACAGCCATCTCTAACATCTCAACGTCTAAAGTTTGTCCGGAAAAAAAACAGTGAGTGGCAGTTCTCTAGCAGTGGCAGTTTTTTATGCCAGAGGTCAGAGGAAAATAACCAGGCTGGTTTGAGCTGATAGAAATGCAACAGTAACTCAAATAAGCAGTTGTTACAATCAATATACGTAAAAGAATATTGGAGAGGACCACACAAATTCAACACAAAGCGACATGACTAACTAATAATGAGCTTCACAACTAGGGTTAGAAATTAAGCAGAAATCACTCACAGCCAGAGAGGACGTCTGTAAACAAGCCGACTTGATACGAGGGATGAGCGAGTTCTTCATAGACGGATATTCGATCAGATTAGCAAACGTAGGGATGATGTTTAGGCACAATTCCTACAAAGAAACGGTTTTAAACTCACTATGCAGCCAATAAGTAAGATTTCTCAGAAACCAAGCATCTTATCACTTCACATCATCTTTAACACTCATAATACCTGGATTTGAATATAGGGAGCCTCCAGTGCCCTGTAAACCATGGGTAGGACGCTGTTCTTGATGTCCTCGGGTGGCGTTTTGGTCAGAAGCAAGTCCATTTTTTGCAAGAATATTAATAGGATCTGTGCAAAAGGAAAACGACAATGAAAATGCGCCGAAGGGTGGTTTCAGCAGATAAGGCCAGACTTTTTTAATTGCTTGTTCCTCGGATGTCCCTACTTAAGAATCTACTCAAGAGGGAGGAAAAAAAATAAAAATAAATCTTTATTTTTCAGCACTTTCCAATTTCTCAAGGACTATGTGGAATCAATACAAGGAAGGAGAAAGAAATAAAAATACATTTTTATTTAAAAATAAAATTGATTTAACTTAATTAAATTAAAGTGAATCTGGAAAAAAAAATGAACAGAACAAAATCGTTGGCTCTCCACCCGAGAGCAGAAAAAGCTAAAAAAAATAATATATTTATATTTTTTTATTATTTTATTTCATTTTTTTTTATTTATTTTAACTATTGGTGCTGCAGCGGATCCAAGAAATACCAAAAAATATATATATATATTTTTTGTATTCTTCAAATATGATCGTCGGCGTATCCGCGAAACAAGCAGTAAAAAAAGTCTGGCCTAAGGCCCAACAAAACTTTACTTATACCATGGATACTTACAATAAAAGAAGAAAATGCATATGCTTTTTATGAATGAGCTGAGCTAGAAAATTACCATCATTATATTTCAATGGTTCTCAAACACACCCGTCCCCAGGTCTGTCTTTTGCTTCCAAAATCCACTGGAATTGATTTTAAACATTGTAATTCATACAAAACTGCAATGACGTGTATACAAAACAAAAAGTGACAAGTCACCTCATGCAGTGGAATTATGACAGGTGCCATATATTATGAATCTTAATCATGTCCCATTTGCCTTCCTGTTGCTCATTCAGAGCGATAAACTCCATCACCTCTGTTGTAATAATTATGGCCTTTGGGATGTTTTTGTCCATTTTTATTTTCTAAAGGACTTGATCAAGGAGCTGGTAGCTACAGGTATTGCTTGAGTGCACAGTACTGTGGGAGTTTCCTCTTTTACTGCCACTTACTCTGCATTTGTCAAGGTGGTGTTCCTCCAAATGTGTAATTAGGATTAAGGAAGACTTGCTTAAGCATGCTGATATATTTCCACATTTCAGACATTTTAGCTGCGCTGCTATAGCACATATCAAAATGTTCATATCAGTTTGATATAGTGACCATTGCTTTGATATGATTTTGATATCACTGTGCATCCTTAATGGCACAGGTACAACGTTTAGATGTAGCCATTAAATAATCACAGTCAAATCCACCATCCTTACCTCCTCGAACAGACGAGCTATTTTAAATCCTTTGGGATCCTATCTGATCCACTAACCTGCTATAACTTGTTTTGCTTCTACCTACCCTCTTTGCCTCCTAAAAAAAACAGTAAAAACCCTAAACTTTTGTATTTAGTGCAGAATTATGTCCCTCACACCATGTCACATAAAACATAAGCACTGCAAGTGTAAAACATACAAGCCTCCAACAGCGATACAACTAACTAACTAAACAATAGTTCAATATAACCAGATCAAAGCTCTGGAATGTTAAGAGTTTAAATCCAGTCGTTCCCAGGAAAAATGCAATGTGAAATTTGACAGTAGAATCATGAAGTGGCCAAATCACCATGAAAATCATGGTAGAACTGTAAAATTATTTAAGATCAGGTCGTAGTCAACCATGTTTACAACTGTACTATGAAATTGGAGAGTGGAACCATGGAGTGGCCAAATAATTCATTATGGTCAAACTGTAAAAGTTCACATTTAAGCCTGTCACGCAATTTATAGTTTTACTATAACATCTCACAGTACATTTTTTCCTGGCTTGCCAAGCTGAACCTGTTTGGTCCACGCTGACTCGTCATCACAAACCAAATGTTTTAATCAAACAAGTGGAGATGAACTCAGCAATCAAAAGTAGGGAACATAATCAAGTGTCAACATCTAACACGATGGTTAAACAGTCACAAACATCAAGAAGAAATTAAAATTCCTTTGGTCTCCTGAGTCACTGCTGAGGTGTTTAGCAGCAGCAGATGTGTGCAAAGCATATCATTTAAAAACCACAAGATAAAAATGAAAAACAAATCTGTGAAACGCCATGGTATCCCATTTTCCCGGTTATGTCTACAAATGGGATAGATCCAATCCTATATCGGTATCAGGTCCGATATTTTCATCATTCACTTATCGAATTGATGTGATGCAGGTTGTGTCTACAGGGTCAATCTACTTACTAATTCAGTTCGGACTGGGCCATTGAACTCACCGTAATGTCCCAAGATCACTGATCCAGATTCCTTTCCAAATCTTACCATGAACCAGTGGCAACTTCAGTCAATGTAATTTAGTGAGAAAATAACATTAGCTGGTGGTTTGACTAAAACGTTGATTCTTTTGGAGATCTTTTTGTCATGCTTTAGAAATGCAGAAAACCAACACAGCTACTGGTAATGTGGGTAAAGCAGCGGGGTGGAAGTACGGTTGCGTACAACACAACAAAACCTGCAGAGGTTGCACGTAAGAGTACCAGAGAGAAAGACACCACCAGGCAACAAACTCTCGCTTATGCTTTCCACAAACAGTTTTGGCTTTCATATAATTGCATGTACATTCGAGCTCACTTTCACTCCCTGGCGTTTGGACTACCTCTGTGCCTCGACATTTATGAGACACTTACCCCGACTGACGCTTTGGCGTCCTCTCGCGACTAGGTCGCGCGTTGCTCCCACTTGGGACGCAACCTCGGCGCGCCCCTTTATCCTTTCGGTTTCATTATGTTAGGAGTCTGATGCTCCGCTCTTCATCCCTTTTTAGTTTTCACCCCTTTTTAATATTATTTCCCCATTCTTATTATACGATGTGGGATATGCTTATCCCGCATACTTGGGTCCAGTTAAAAACACCACCACATCTCGTAACAGTTTTTTTTTTCCTTTTCATGGGATACATACCCTTAAGAATTGTATTTTGTAATTGTATTGTACTAATTTAGTTTTAACATTTGCTACCATAACAACTTGCAATTTTCCAGCCTTAAGCTGATCGTGACTGCGAATGGTAAAATAAACTTGCTTCACTCTAATCAAATCAGCATTTTCACCTGGATCAATACTGGAACCTGGAACACATTCGCTGTCCTGATTACTCCCAGCATGTAGTGTGTGTTGTAATAGACATTTTGTGCATGTTGTAGTGTGGTGTGTTGTATAATAACAAATACCTGTCTGTGAAAGATATAAACGGTTTCTCTAAAGTTTTACAATCAATCAATCAAATGATTGAAATATTTCATAGTAATTAATCGTATTTTGGTGACCTACTTCATTTTCACACAATTTTCACTTTAATGGCTGGAAATGACCGGAATAGGAAATCCATTTGAAATTATGAACAGCCTATCAGTGAGGTCACCTTAACAGTTAATCAAAGCTGCAGATGTATGAGCAGAAGAAGACATTTTCTTTACTACCTTATCAGATGCATACTTACTTGCTCATTACTTCACGCTAGGAACAGAGATTATTCTAACTTGGTTGATGCGTTTAGAGCCTTTTTGTGTAAGTTACTCGTGTTTGTCAAGTCAAGTCAAATTTATATATATAGCATTTTTTACTACAGAGCATTGCAGTCCAGATCTTTCACCTATAGGGAACATTTGGCGCATCATAAAGAGGAAGGTGCGACAAAGAAGGCCCAAGACGAAGGGGGGAGGGGCCACACAGTGGTAAAAATGGCCTTGTCCCATCTTTTTTGGGATTTGTTGACACCATGAAATTTGGAAACAACGTATTTTTCCCTTAAAATGATACATTCTCTCAGTTTAAACTTTTGATCTGTGATTTGTGTTCTATTGTGAATAAAATATTAGATGTAGTAGTAGTGTATTCAATTGAATATGCGTTGAAAGGGATTTGCAAATCATCGTATTCTTTTTTGTTTATGTTTTACAAAGCATCCTAACTTCATTGGAATTGGGGTAGTATAATATGTCTATCAGGGAATAAAGATTGGTAAGTAACACAAACAAGTTTACATTCGAAAATACATCAGGATGTATGAGCAAAGACTATATCGGGAAAAAAATCCTTAGGTCAACACAAGAACTAAGCTGTGGTGAAGAAAACCTCATATGCTACCTTTATGGAAACTTTGTACTTGGTGAAGGATCTGCTTCTAAGAAGTTGGTAAATGCAGTGGATGGGTAGGAAGCCTGTTATGTTGGCACTTAGGTTGTTTGTGACTGCGACTCTTACTGCATGAGAAGTGACCACCTACATCACAACAAAACAACCACAGTTTTAGGAAATGCAGAAAATATGACATTAACTCAACAATTTAAAACTTGCTACTCTTACAGACATGCCCCATATATTTAAAGTAATTTCATGGATCTGAAAGTGTGGTATTAAGGCTAATGGTTAATATAATACATAACGCCACTATAATGTTTTAATGATGACAACTGTTAAAGAGATTATTGATAATTGCACCGTTAATCCAACATGGAAGTTACAATATTGCCAAAAGCTATACCTGTTCAGTGAAGATCTCATGGGTAAAGATCATCTTCATTTTGTTAAGAGAGCTTGGTTTAATGGCAATCTAAGAAAGAACACAATCAATTATTAAGATGGTGTATGGTCAAGTCTCAGCAAATCCAGAAATCTGGCACTCCAATCAAATCGTAGCAGAGCAGGACCTGTTTGGAACAGCGTGTTCTGGCAGATATGTAATGCACTTGTATACGATTACTAATTTGAGAAAGTAAATAAACAATAGGTTTAGATATTTTAGATTGAGAAGTAGTAGTTTCAAACTCCAAAATGTCGACCCAACCCACAAATCTGCCAAGCAATCTGAAGACAGAAATGTTTAATACTTATTTACCATGTAATAATTTACTCTGTAGCATATACAGTACCTTGCGAATGTATTCTGCCCCTTGAACTTTTCAACCTTTTGCCACATTTCAGGCTTCAAACATAAAGATATTAAATTGTAATTTTTTTGTGAAGATTCAACAAGTGGGACACAATCGTGACGTGAAACGAAATTTATTGGATATTTTAAACTTTTTTTTAGAAATAAAAAAAAAGAAAAGTGGGGCGTGCAAAATGATTCGGCCCCTTTACTTTTAGTGTAGCAAACTCACTCCAGAAGTTCAGTTGGGATATCTGAATGATCCAATGTTGACCTAAATGACTGATGTTGATAAATACAATCCACCTGTGTGTAACCAAGTCTCCGTATAAATGCACCTGCTCTGTGATAGTCTCAGGGTTCTGTTTAAAGCGCAGAGAGCATCATGAAGACCAAGGAACACACCAAGCAGGTCCGAGATACTGTTGTGGAGAAGTTTCAAGCTGGATTTGGATACAAAAAGATTTCCCAAGCTTTAAACATCT
>JAUZSV010362123.1:0-11367 GCA_034780495.1 Parotocinclus cesarpintoi | reverse complement strand
TGGCTCAGTAATACCGGCTTCCCTCTAAATATAACACACACAGCGCACTGCACATCCTACCCAAGCACACACACATCCAGTCACAAACACTGACAGGAAATAAACAGTCTGTGCTGCATATTTGGGAGAGAGCGCTCAGGTAAGGCAGGTAAGCCCAGTGTAAGGCAGTCACATGGGGAAATAAGCCAGTAAAACTTGTCGCAAAGAAAACCCCTGTGTTCATGCTGGTTGGTTCTACAAGTGTAAACAGTGGGGTTTTTTTTCGGAATGACTCACTCTTACTGTGTTGAGGCATATACCGAGGAAACATAACGCCAATATGCTCTCAACATCTCCATTTTATCCCGTGTTCACTTGTGTTATTATCTGTTCAAGTTAGAATGACTCATTTAATCCTTTCTAAATAGGGAACAAAAACTCACTGTAGTTATACCGTATTATAGCTGCATTTCCAATGTTGTTTTCTCACTGCCTGCTTTATTAGGTACACATGTTTAACACTTGTTAACGGAAATATCTAATCATCTGGCAGTGTATTTAGTCATGATCAAGACTGGTGACTGGCTGTGAACCTGCTGAAGTTCAAACCAAGAATCAGAATGAGGAAGAAATGATATCTAAATGACTCTAATTGTAGCATGAAGGTTGGTGCTAGATAGACCGGATGGATAAAATTTTACAGACAATGGTCTGAAAAAGAAAAACTATCCATTGAGTGGCATTTTACTTGGCTTAAATGCCTTGCTTCTTCCAGACATCACATGAAAATGGCCAGGCTGGCCCGAGCTGCTAGATAGGCAACAGTAGCTCAGGTATACTCTGTACACGTTACAGCCAATTCATATAGCACAAGATGTAGTTCCAGCACCTCCTGTTGATGAAAAACCCCAAGTGTGCTCAAGCGCTGTAAATAAAATGGCATAGTATTTGAAAATAACCCAGACTTATCCTCCTATATAATGCAAATCTTCTTTAGATTACATACAAATCCACATCAAATGCAGCTCGTACATATCTAGTTGTTGTAAGCCAAGGTTTACTGAGTAATCACAATAAAAAAGTCAGAAATATATGGAAACTGACAAAACACGAGGCAAACTGAAGTTGAGGGTGGCTCCAGCAGGGTGCCTACACATCACTTCATATATTATTTTGGGACTGTGGTAGCCTAGTGGTTAAGGTACTGGGCTCTAGACCTGATGGTCCAGGGTTTGAATCCCACCTCTGCCAAAAGCTGCCACAGGTGGGTCCCTGGGCAAGGCCCTTTACCCACAATTGCTTGGATTGTAAGACTGTATTAATTGTAAGTCGCTTTGGATAAGGGCGTCTGCTAAATGACATAAATGTAAATGTAAGTATTCAGTGTAGTGCTCAGCGCATGGCTTATTCAGGTTTTGCTTACTGAAACTTTCTGGATTTTTGTTTCATATAAAAAGTCTGTAAATAATAAATATGAATTTTATTTAAAAAATATTTTGCCTTTGAAATGGATCATTTCGTAATAAGGAAAATGGCAAACCATTTAATAATACATACAAATTATAAAGCAAAGTTGTGCAGTAATCCTAAACATAAACATAAACATCATGTCGAGCTCTGATTTTTGTTACAGCACTTTTAGTAATCCGTCTGGTTATTCCCATGTCTGAAAGCTTAAAATGCCTGCATTTGAAATGGCTATTTCAATGCAGCCACGCTAAACTATATAATAATATGAAGCGTAGTAAATACAGTTTTATTAGTATTAAATGAAACCATGGTGAAACCATCTGACTTGGTGCTTTCCTGATCCTGTTCTGCAACCAAGAAAAACAATCTACACGGTGTACACGGTTGTATCTTCAATACTGATCTTGTTCCCTATCCAAGACTAAAGGCGTATGGCTCATTTAGAACAAGCTCAAGCAAATTGGATCGCAGTAACGGCCATGATGTTCCCAGCCAAGGGTTGTTTTGTTATTCTCTGTTCTGCTTCTGGCTAGGACTGAAGTGCAAGTCACTTAGGTCCATGCAGGAGTGGAAGGTATTTAAAACAATCATCAGGTTCCTGGGAAGAGGGTGAGATCATCACTTTAGAGAGATGGAGGAGGGGGAAAGGGGGCTGCATGAGGACAGATGGATGTGGTAGAAGAGAGATTCCTGATGTGAAAAAATATTTGATAAGCTAAACTGAACATTCCCAATGTGTGTGTTTAAGTCTGTGTGTAGCATCGTAGGAAATGGAGCCATATCCAAGTCCTTAACATCTGTGCATGATGATGAATAATCATGGATGAATAATAAGTGCTCACCCAAGGTCGTAATAAACAAGCCAAAGCTATTTACCATTCTGATGACTTAACATCAAAGTGCTTACATTATGGCTACATTCCACATTCAGAATAAGCCATACACATTTTCTTTTATAGTGTATTTAGAAGACAAGGTTCATTTTGTGGTACCGCAAAAATTCTGCTGAATTTAGTAATTGATTCCAAAGGGAAATTTCCATTGATGCCATTTCTCCATTTTAGATGTAATGCCACTATCTTTGTTTGTTTATCTGTCAGTATGGAGGATCTAGAGTATCATATGTTAAGGTTCCTACCTTTTCCCTCGCCTCGACACGCTGAACGTCTGCACCATCTTAGCATTCAGTTGGTAACATCCGGGGGCGTTTAGAGCTGAAGGATGTGTACGAGGGAAACCTCGGAGGTATTTAGCCATTTTAGGGAAAGATCCAGGTTTCCCCGTCCCAGCCCAGCTCTATCGAGCCTCACTTCAGCCGGCTTCACGCCTCCATTTGAGACGCGGCCCGGCTTTTCTTCTTCATGCGCTACTGCACGCTCGAGCTTTCTGGAAACGCTTTTGCGCCTCTCGATTTGGGGAGCGTCCCAAATCGGCGCACTTTTCGAGCTCCGGCTCGCCTTTTTGCATTTCGGAGTGCCCCCCCGTGCCTCGTGATTTGGGAGACGTCCCCAAATCAGCACCTCATCGTGCTTTTGTCATGTTCGCTCACAGTCCTGAATGAACTCCGCCGCCTCTGTCCCCGGCAGCTGATGGCACAGCGGCGCGCCCTTTTTCACCTTTTTAGTGTACATGCGTTAGAGAGCCTTTCGCTCCTTTTTCCTCCATTTTACTTTGGTTCTATATTATTTCTCCATTTTTATTATACGCCGTGAGATTCCTCGGTCCCACGTAATTGGGTCCTAATACATACCATAACAGAATTATTAGCAGTTATTGAGGAAATTTGCAATATTGCTCTCCACCTTGGTTTGTTTAGCTCTTGGTGTGATCTTTGCAGGACTTCCAGTAGCGATAGCACCATGTTTTCTCCGTTCATAGACAATCTAGTAAGAATTAGCTTTATTTTGGAGCTTTTTTCAGCTTTTCTGAGCACTAAGTGTGTGTTTGTATTGTGAAATAATACTATTTTGTTAGTTTGATTTTCAGTGCTACTTTTCTTTATATCTTTAGGGATGGTTTATAATTGTATTCCTGTTTCTCCGTTCTTTGTTGAAGAGCAGATTTATTTGGGGTCAGCTTAAAAGTCGTTTACGTTTTTTCGGAAAGATTTTGTCTTTGTTTGTCATTGTTGCGTTTTTTTAAAAAAGGATATTTCGTCCCCTTATTTCTGGGGATTTCTACATAATTTTCTGCCTTTCTTCCCTGTCGTCTCTTGGTGTGATCTTTGCAGAACTTCTAGTAGTGGCATGTTTGCCTCGATCACAATATTCTGCAGCTTTTGCAGTTTTTGAGCAGCAGTTCCTTTTATAGAACAGGACTGTACAGCCCACACCTCCAAACTCATCTGATTTACTAAAGCACGAAGCTAGGAGATTTTCTTCCATATTTTTCCTCCAACCTATTCGTGCCTAGCACTGGTCATTATCGCCTTTAAATCAGCTCTTTGCCCCTGCGAGAGCTCCTGGGTTTATCAGTTAGTAGATACTCTCAAGTAGGAGAGTATCTGTGCCAAAATGAGAATGGACCGTGATATTGCTGCCATTAAGCTACTGGACTGATGACCAGAAGATATAAGGTCCTAAAAATCCCAGCGCTGCCAGTTGTATCTGTATCAGTTGCTCTGGATAGGAGCAAGCAGGACTCTTGTAATAGGGTATTTAGACAAATGACTAAAGACCTGTTCACACAGAGTACTGGGACCTTACTGGGACGGTATCACACCGTTTTTGTACACTGCTTTCTCTAGTTCCTCTTCACTCAATGTGTTCGGATTTCCTAGTTCCTTTTCACATCATCAGTCAAAAAAACAAAGGCTTGAGTAAAGATGACTGCAGGAAGCTCTAGAGTTTTTTTGTGTTTATGAACAGATTAGAATGCTTCAGTAAACAATAAATCTGTTCCATCCAGTCACTGGGTGCTTTATCATCATCATTCCTCAGCCTTTCAGCTTTATAACACCACATATTTTCTTTAATACCCATGTCTTTATCAGCCTTATCCTATAAGCTCTTGTACTCCAGCTACTAGCCGAATGAGCTGTTCTGCCCGGCAACCAAGCTCCGATTGGTCAGCCTGATTTTAATGCTGAAATGAGAACGGTCTCTGATTGTTTAAACCTTTTAAGCAGAGTCCCAGTCTATCCGTTTTGGACTTCAATATTTGCGTGTGTTCTTGTTCAAAACGGGACGTGCATTTTTTTAGGCCTAATTTGAATGGAACCGCCCATTGCAGTGACTAAATAATTCCCATATTTACTTGTTTTATTATTAATTACTCCATTTTTTTCTGTTTATTTAAACAATTTCTTAATAATAATAATAATAATAACTTCAACTCTTACATTTATCGTCTAAGCCGTCCAAGCAGGTCTGCTCTATTTATAAGGCTTGGTCCTCTTAAGGTTTCTTCCTTGTAACGTGCAGGGAATGTTTCCTTGCCACTGTCACCCTAGACTTGCCTAAATTGGGATATTAGAAGATAATGGAACATTGTAAAGCTGTAAAATCGGACCTTTATGAGCACCTGTCATCATTCTGGGGCAAAAGTCGTCTAATAAACAGCAACCTGATACCGTCCTAAATCAAACCTGTGAAGGTACATTCAGGATTTATGTAGAAACGATGCCCGGAAAGATTAAAACAGCATCTTATTTCAAATTCCCACACACCCGACATGACCGTATCACTCCGAGGTGAGGCTACCTGGAGCATAAACGCTATCAGAGCAATAAAAAGGCCTGAAAATGTGGAAAATCGCTCTCGATGGCAGTCATTTGTGATTTGATGTGCGTATTAAATTCCTTGCTTTGTGCTCTGATCGTTCGTTCTTGCCTCTCGTTGTCGTGTCCCGGCGGCTGCTGGACTAATTCACTAAAGATGCCAGGTTTAATCAGGGCCGTGCCACCGTTTTCAAGAGAGAAGCTCATGGCTCGGTTCCGATGCGTGGTTCGGCTTCTTGAAAATAACTGAAATGAGATTCGGTTCAGTCGGTGCCAGCTTTCACCGCAAGGTCGCTCCCAGTGCCACGCCCAGCACAGATCAACATCTTTAGCTCTCTTGAAGGATGGCAGAAGTATGGCACGGTTGCTTTACCGGAGGCTGAGTTCCTGGAACTGTTTTTGGGGAAATTGGAAAATTGATTCGTAATTAAGTTTGCCGACGCTGTAATCAGATTACAGATTATTTTTCGGGCGTTCCGGCTCGTTTTGTTTGTTTATTCGGCTTATGCGAGAGCCTGTGACCATCGTTCATCACTTAGGAAAAGTTATTACGTGGTTCTGCTTGTGTATTAATCACAAATACATTATTGGGAAATGAAAATAAATGTTTGCTTGAGGGGAAAATCGTTTTATGGAACGGAATAGCCTGTACGAGCATGAGCCCTTGTCCTTCAGCGAACGCCTGGTAGCGATTCAGCAGGTGTTCTCCACCGTGCCATTGTTCCTCTGTCCTGGTGCCACACAGTCAGTTTCTTTCTAAAACTTGCGGAGGTGCTGATTTATTAAACTCGTTGCGCAGGAATCAAAGAAACAACAACATCTGCAGGGAAGAGATTTTACCCCGAGATGAAAAAGCAGTCCTGTACAGCACTGAGACCAGACCAGTTTCTTCTCAAACTTTTGGACCTCACATTCTCTTTAATGATTGATCACCGTCTCACGGAGCCTGTTCTCAGAGATCTTGTTTCTGATTTAAAAACGGGAAAAGCTGAAAAACTGACATATGGTATTAATCCTGGACTCGGTTGATGGGTTACGTCTGACTCGGATCAATCTGAGGAGTAGACTGGCGGTTCTTCCAGCTTCGAGCAGCAGGAATGGATTGAAGGAGCAGCAGACCTTAGATGAGTGACCGTAAACGGGATTAACTTGGACGGCTGAACCATATGGAGCTGGACGATGGCGTGGCCAGACGGCAGTGTGGTTTCACGTTCTGTCCAGAGCCACGAGCCTTCTGTTCGACGCTTGTAGCACCGAAGGCGAGGATCTAATCATCACCACGGGCCGCTGGTTAAATGCTTCAGAGCTCCAAGCTGGAGATCACCAAATCACAGCTGGAGGTTTGGGTCAGTCCCAGGCAAGTCACATGAATGGATTATTGTGTAAACTATTGAGAGACTAATGAAAAACTGGGCTGGATTCCAAGGATCTGGAAGTGGATTCACAAAAGAGACAAACGTAAGAACATTAAGTTTGTTCTAATGTAAAAAATGTTATTCTTCCAATAACTTCTTAAGTAACGTGTTATTATTTCCTAGCTCTTCTTAAGAACAGTTGTAAGAACAAGTGGTATTCTTAAATGTTTTCTTAACATTACGATAACCTCACACTTGTCTTTGGCTGTAAGAGGCTAACCTCGGGGTAAACCTCTTTCCATCGCCTCTTTCTTGTTTCTGAACACATGGTTTGATGTTTTTCCTCTATTTTACCGTTTTTTACCGTGAATCCGGCACCTGGATGCTTTTTGAATTGATTCCTTTCGTTTTTCTTGTTTGCTTTTGCACATGGAACATTTGCTTCTCGTTCTGCAGTCTCCACGAATCGTAAGTCACCCTCTGCAATCAAAACGTATTAAGGCACTCTCTCACTCGCTCTGTGACCGGTCGCTGGCCGCTTTGCCTCGTCTGCCTCAAGTAATCTGGACAAAGGATCATCCTGAAAGTGCTTCAGCTTTTGCTGTTCTACATCCAAAGCCATACAAGTTTGGATATGATTCGAGTGAAAAAAGAGACAGATCAGGACTTAAAAGCAGCATTTGATGACCTGGAGCTGAGATGTGAGCCTTCAGCACTTCTCTCAGGCTTAAATCCTCCACAAAGAATCCTATTAAAGCGTCACATTTCAGCAGTTTGGACAAACCTCAGATTTTTCATCGTCCTGACCTTTTTGCGACAATCCACTGAAGCGCTGCCTGGCTTCGCGTCCGTTATCTGTTCCGACTAAAACTCAGCATTCAGCTTTTCTAAGAGATTCAGTTTCTTTGATTTTGATAAGAAACATAGATTTTATTGTCATCATATCCTCATGTGAACGGAGATTCAGGGTAACGGTCATGAGACACCAAACACGATGCGGAAGAATAAAATATTGCGTTATACACACTAGGTGTTTTACCAGAAACGGACAAGACCAACAAGAACAAAGAAATTCTTTTGCTGCACACTTTTACTGGATCCATCTCATTTTGGTAACGGACACCCAGCAAACACACGACGTCAAACGGACGCTCAGATCATGTCCGTATCACGTCCGTAAGTCTAGAGGCACTCGTGATTTCAACTTATTTAAATTTTATCGTTTATTATATTGGGCTTTGTATACATTTTAAAAGACGTTGAAAAAACGTTGATTCTGGACTCAATCAACTTTCCGTTCTGTTAAATCTATGCTGTTTACAATATTTGAACGTCACTTTAAGACATCCAAAAGACGTCTCAAATACTTTCGTTCTGGCTTCTCTGCGGACGTTTTCTGAACGTCTGGGAAAGACGTTATATTGATGTCTATTGGACTTGTCTTTGCTTTTTTTTAATTTTATTTAAGACGAACAATCGATGGCTCTGAGTTTTCACCGTCTCGTTCCCCAGTTTGAATAGGCTGAAAATACAGGAGCTGCTTCAGGAGGTGCAGAAGATGCTGAGCTGATTGTTCAGTGTCTTTTGTCCCCGGAGAAAGTCAGCAAAAAATGAACAGAGGGTGAATAAATCAGCGTTGCTTATTCACCTCCCGAAAAACAGTCCTGTTCGGTGTGTGAGGTCTGCCACTTAGGTTCCCTTGGAGCACTTAGGGATTGAGGTACTTCTGTGCCATTTGTGCTACAAGCTGGATTTGGCATTATAACTCTTCTGAGTACAGGTGCCCCCGAATTTAATGGGGATACATTCCAAAAATCCATCGTAAAGTAAAGTAAAACTGAATGAAAATCCAGAGTTGAATATTATTACATTACTATGTACATCATGTCAAGTCAAGGCACATTCATTTATATAACACTTTTTTTTACGATATTATATTATCTTGTAAGCCCCGGCCCGAATTGAGTAAGCCTAGGGCGAAAGTGACAAGGTAAAACTCCCTAAACATGTTAGGGTTCCTACCTTCCCCCGGTGCGTTCGGCCGTCCTCACCGGTCACCATTACAGAGTCATCGGTGGGACGGCTTAATATCCACTATCTTAATTACGTCCAGATCCCGAACAGCTGCTCCACATCCTATAAAGGCGTGGTTCTTGGCGCTGTTCGGGGCCAGGTCATCATCATTCCAACGGGGTTCCATCTCCGTTCTGTTCGCGTGTCTGACCACCAGGCGCCCTTGCGCACTACCGCGTTCCCTAGAGGTAGTGGTTAAGTCCGGGGGCTTATTAGGGCCGATAGACTGGTATGGACGGGTAACCCCCGAGGTATTTAGTTTGTTAGGGGCACTTTGAGGGTTTTCCCCCGTCCCGTACCTGTGCGCTCCGCGCACGGTCAGAGCAAGGGCTCTTCGGTCGTCGGCACCTACCTAGCCTCACTCCAGCCGGAAGTTTGTTCTGAATAGGACACTCGCTTTTGAGCTCACGCTCGCCCTCTGGTGCTTCGTTCTCGTTTGCGCTCCTCGCGTATTTGGGTTTATTTTCGTGTTCTGCGCCTTTTGTGTGTTATTCACACTCGTGCTATAAGCACGTCCTGAGCTTATATGCTCGCCTTTTTGCGCTTTAGCCACTTCCACGATCTCTTCACCACCTCGCACGGCGTGTGCGTTAGAGCTCACGCTAGCCCTCTGGTGCTGCGGCGTCCTTTTCCACTCATTACAGCAGCAACCCGGTCTTTGTGTCAGAAGGACATTGTCCGGCGCTCTTGCGCTCTATTGAGTCAGACATTAGTCGTGGCTGGCTCGAGGTGTGCCCTGACTAGAGAAGCCACCGGGTAAAGACGCTCTCTCTAAGATGTATCCCGGTTTTGTTTTTTTAACATTGCATGCACTTTCGAGCTCACTTTCGCTCCCTGGCGTTTGGACTACCTCCGTGCCTCACCATTTAACAGACGTCCCAACCGTGCCTTATGCACGTTTGCCTCGACTGACGCTTTGGCGTCCTCTCGTGACTAGGTCGCGCATTGCTCCCAATTGGGACGCAACCTTGGCGCGCCCCTTTATCCTTTCGGTTTCATTATGTTAGGAGTCTCACGCTCCGCCCTTCATCCCTTTTTAGTTTTTCTTTATTATCCTCAGTATTATTATACGACGTGGGATACGCTTATCCCGCATACTTGGGTCCTAAATTAAAAACAACACCACACAACACCTTAACCCACAAACTGTGAAAGCAGGTTGATTTGGCGTAGTTCATGCAACACAAAGCAGCGTGTTAGAACGTCTGAGTGGATAAAGCTCATAGCGATATTCGATATACTGCTGTTTTGGTTGCTCACGCTCGCCCCCTGGTGCTTCGCCGCCTTTTGTGTTCTTTTGAGCCTCACTCACGCTGGCTGCCCTCTCGATCTGAGACACGCCCCGGCTAGAGTGGCCACCCGGCTGCGTGTTTGAATTATAAGCGCTACGGCATGGGGCTCACCTTGAGTCACTTGGGAGACGTCCCAAATCGTGCTCTCTGCACGACTGCACCATTGGCAGTTCGCGCATTGGGTCCCAGTCAGGACGCAACACAAGCGGCACGCCATTTTATCCTTTTGTTTTTTTTGTATTCATGAGCCTTGCGCTCCGCTCTTAATCCACTTTTAGTTCTTCTATATTATTTCCCCATTATTATTATTATTATTATTATTATTATTATTATTATTATTATACGTTGTGGGATTTCGTCTATCCTGCATCCTTGGGTCCTAAAACCAAAAATCTTGTAAAAAAATCTTGTAACATTTGGAAAATCAATCTCAGCCTCTGTTTGTTGGTTATATATCCCTTATTGTTTGTGGACGCCGCTTTTAGGCGTCTCATTGTTGCCATTTTGGAACTCGATCTATTGTTTTTCCCTCCTTAATGCACAAAGTGTGAAACCCAGTCATTTGGCAAACACGGAGTTTGAGAAGCCGTTCAGATTTGGGGTTTCGTTTGTGCGTCACAAACCAGAAGATTTGGACACATTTTTGTTTGCGTCGTTGTTCAGGTTTTGATTCGTGAGTGAATCGAATGCATGTGACTCAGTCATGAGAAGAGTCGACTCAATGAATCGAGGCCGCTTGTGTAAAAAAAAGACCTTATTACGGCAGATCAGGTAAGCTTATGATCCTAAAACGATTCCAATAATAAAGTGAATCTCTGACAGGGTTGAGGAGAGCAGTGGCTCGTTATCATTTAAAGCAACAGTCACTGAAAACAGATCGAACTTAAAAGTGATGTTTATGCAGCGTAAGACGGTGCTGTGGCGTTTGATCCGAAGCGTGTCACAGTCATTTCAGACCCCAGGGAGCTGCGCTAACTTGTGGAAAAGACCTATAATGCATCACCTTTGAGTTTAAGAATGACGGCGTGTGTGTGTGTGTGTGTGTGTGTGTGTGTGTGCGGTTTGCACAGCGGGTGCGGCGAGAAAAAAAAAAGCTATAAACCTGGGATTTCTCCAGTGCGCGTTTGCAAAAAAGAAATAAATAATGTCATGGAGGGGGAAAAAAAGTGTCCCGACTTTTTCCTAAACTTCTCCAAAGCAAAGTCAGAAGGAAAAATGATGCACAAATAAAAGGAGGGGACGGGTGAGGGAAAACAGGGGTGCCGAGAGAAGCGGTAACACAAAGAGTGCGTGAGTGTGTGTGTGTGTGTGTGTGTGTGTGTGTGTGTGTGTGTGTGTGTGTGTGTGTGTGTGTGTGTGTATCTCTGTGTGTGTGTGTGTGTGTGTGTATCTCTGTGTGTGTGTGTGTGTGTGTGTATCTCTGTGTGTGTGTGTGTGTATCTATGTGTGTGTGTGTGTGTGTGTATCTCTGTGTGTGTGT
>JAUZSV010362025.1:0-11368 GCA_034780495.1 Parotocinclus cesarpintoi | reverse complement strand
ACATAAAAATCATTAGGGAATGACTCATTTCATTTCAGAAACAAACAACTTTTGAAAATTTGTTGACCAGTGTAATTTATTTCATTAATCATTAACACAACTCGTTTATATCAATGTGAGTGACCACAGTCATTTAGGCTTTAAGAAGTGGTAATTCTACCCAAAAACTAAACTTGTATTAGCAGAGGCAGCGATGAGTCATTAACAGCTCCATACAGAAAACATCTGGTACCATACTGAGAACAAATTGCAAAGTGGAAATGGGACCGTTTTGTTTTTACAATGCAGAAATCAAGTGGACCACAAAACAAACCACAACCAAACCAAACTGAGAACCTCTCCTGAAAAAGTTGTTTTTTTTGGGCTAGGGGGGTTTGTGTAATGTGTTTACATATACAAAAGAAGTATCTGCCCCCTTCATTCTAAATCCACATCAGATGCTGAAACAGTCCATGTGTGAAAATGTCCCATGTGACAGTACGTCCATGCATCATGCTACAGCTAGCCTACCTTTTTCTTCAGTGATTTTATGAATTCAGATTTGGTCTCTTTCTGAGTTGCTTGCAAGCTCTGACATTGCTTGCTTTGCAACATCTACAACTTGATGTTTTTCTTCTACTTTCATGTGGAAACGAATAGTATTGTTTCTATTTTTTGTTGTCTCTCATACCTAAGTTAGGTTAACACAACTTGCATATGGTGTGTCTCTTTTTCTGTCTTTTTTCCCTTTATCTTCATAAACAATTGTTTTTATATGCCATCGTCAAAGCAGATTAAATGTGCTGGTAAACTGGAAAAATCCAATTGTTCACCCAAATATAATAAAAAAAAACCCTGTATACTCAAAGAAAAAAACTATATAGTATTATGTATTGAAAAAAAATAGTTAAAGATGTTAATAAAGTTTCCACCCTCCATATTATTCCTTAAATTGAGGTTACGCCTTACTTATTGTACAAAGGAAAAGTATACCCATATAGGATACCATTTACAGGCTATTTATTGTATGAACAGCTGTTGGCTTTTTTACCTACCCTTTTAATATACAATTTTTGCATTGGTAGCAGCTTTAATGTTCCCCTTGGGAATTGAATTAAATAAATTAATTCATTAATAATTAATTAACTAGCACTAAATTGAAATTTACACCCTTGGCTGCACTGGACCTGCTCTGCACTTTTAAGTTTCATGAACACAACGCAAACGGAAGATTCTGAATCGATTCACTAAAACTGATATAATACATGGTAATTGTTAAGAATGCATGTAAAAATAAATTTTTTTCACCCAATTGTTTCACCTACCTTCATTTGGTGATCCTGACTGGCAGCTTTATTTGGCAAAAGATAATCATCCTCTTGATGAATTTTACCTGCTTGACATCTTAAGCCTCACTTATCCTAGTTGAGGGTCTATTCTGGAATTCACTTGGCTTGGGTGAAAAAGAGCCTTCAAGTTAATGTTTGTCAGGTGCAGGACTTGACAGGGATTGCTGCTTTTTTTTTTGCTGGAGATCTACTTTCAGGTACTTTGAAATGCAACTGTTGTCCCACAAGCTATTGATTTATTCTTGAGATGCACCGATCAATCGGCTGGTGCCCAGAATCTGCCAGCGTTTCAGTGATCAGCCGGCACCAGTAATCTGGTGCTGACACATGCCGAGAACGTGTTAGATTTCAGTTGTGCCAAAGTGCACTGTAGAGCCTCTTCCTGTATAGTGCAGTACTAGTGCAGGAGCAGCGATGGTAGTACTGATGAGGCTAAGGCTAACTGTTCTTAGCGTGCAGACGCAGATACAAGCCATCTTTCTTTTTTAATGGTATCCATTTCCATTCAAAAAAAGCTGAAAAGAAATTATCGGTATGCTGGCATTTATAATTCTTAGACAGAATCAACCAAACATTGGAATTGGTCAGTGATGTTAAAAAAACAAAACAAAAAACAAAACCCAAAACGGGATCTTTGCTGGAAATTGTTAGTACATCTCTAACATATTCATAAGTGAAAATGTCCTTAAAGGGTTTCTGTCACATGGTCATTCTCGCTGGGTGAGATTGTGGGGGTGATGGAAGTACAGTGCTCACAACAATTAGGTGATGTTCCATTATGAGATTTTAAAATATCTTCCAATTTTTGTGAGCAGGATAGAAGTATGACTACAGGAACTTGTGATTTGCACAAATGAACCTCATCTTCGACAGGTGGAGCTTCAATTATTAATTTCAATAAGCATTTCCTTTTAAGTGCAATGGAGCGCTTTCTGTACAGGCATGACTGAAATGGTAATGAACTTTACTTCTAAAATCCACAATTTCATGTTTTAAGAAAAATTAATTCCTTTTATTGCCCACTTCATTTGCTTGCTGTCGATGCAGCAGACTGTGTGTGGTGGTGTGGAGAGAATGTGCTGAGTCATGATACTAATCTTGCAATGTGTCTGTGTGCTTGTTCGAGTTGGTGTGTGTGTGTGTGTGTGGGGAGTCTTTGCTTCAAGGCTAAACAGACAGTACTATTTTTTTTTTTTTCTTTTGTGGAGGATTTAAAGAAGTTTTAAAATTTAAAACGTTATTGACTTTTCTGCTGTTTGTCAGGTCTGCTTTGTCAATGTGCCTTTTATCATCTGGCTTCCTCTCTCTGCCTATGTGTACACAGTTTGGATTTATTTGGTAGGTGTTGCTCAACACTTGAGATAATTTGGCTTTGAAAATATGGACGTTGCAACCTGCAAAATATGGCAGAATTTGGTTGCTGTCAAACAGCTCACCATTCAACGTATCGCCACCTGCAAACTACCCACTGACTCTGGCATTTCAGTGGTGGCTCAGATGTTAGGACTCCTCATTAATAATTGGCATGTTGAATGATTTAAATCCTGATTCTACCAAGCAACCACTGTTAGGCACTTGAGGAAGACCCTTGACCCTCAACTGCTCAGGTCTCTTTGGATAAGGAAGCCTGGTAAAATCAGTAATGGTGACTTTTAGGATTCTGAGTTAACTGTTATGCTTGGGTGTGTTGATCCTCCACTGGATTCTGTCTTGTTCTTATGTTCAATAGCGCGCCACCATTTGGTTTCTACAACATGACATCATGCCATTTAGCTAAATAAATTAGTTCTGGGAGGGATTGAGTGAGTGTAATGCCCTGTGATGGAATATTACCTTAACAATGTTTTCCTGCATCGTAGGCAGCGTTTTCTGGATAGGCTGTGGATTCACCATGGTAATCTAAAGAATAGAATTACTAATAATAAATAGTTAAATACAGACTGGGCATATACACACGTTTCATACACTGCCGATTTGGCAAGTTTTCCCACCTACAAAGAATATAGAGGTCTGTATTTTTTTTATATCCTAGGTACCCTTCAACTATGAAAGACAGAATGAAAAGAAAATCACATTAATTCACAATAATTAATTTTCATTTTTTGTCCCTAAAATAAGTGATACAATAGATAAACAGTACTTAATATTTGGTACAGAAACTTTTGTTACAGAGGTCAGAAGTTTGCACAGACTGCAGCAGGAATTTTCGCCCATTCCTCAATACAGACCTTCTCAAGATCTTCAGGTTTTAGGGCTGTCAACGTTCAGTTTCAGCTCCATACAAATATTTTAGATTAGGGTTAGGTCTGGAGAGTGGCTAGGCCACTCAAGGACCTTAAAATGCTTCTCCTGGCTGTGTTTCGGGTCATTGTCATGCTGGAAGACCCAGCCACAGCCCACCTTCAATGCTCTTACTGAGACAAGGACTTTATTGGCCAAAATCTTACGAAACATGACCCTATCCATTCCCCCTTTAACACAGTGCAGTCGTCCTGTCCCCCCGAAAAGCTCCCCAAAAATGCAGTTGGTGTTCTTGGGGTTGTACTTATCGATCTTCACTCGGAAAGTGGAGTTTATACCAAAAACTCTATTTTGGTCTCTTCTACCCACATGTCTTTCTCTTATGCCTGCTCTGGATCATCCAGTTGGCTATTGATGAACTTCAAACGGTCTGGACATTAGGTGGCGTGAGTATTTAAATCCATAGTGGTATGTGTCCCCGCTGTCTTCAGGTCATTGAGTAGGTCCTCCCATGTAGTTCTGGGCTGTTACTTGACCTTTCTCAATCGTCCTTAACCCACAAGGTAGGATCTAAGCTGTTGCGTATTGTCCTGTAGCTCATCCCAGCCTTGTGCAGGTCTACAATTGTGTCCCTGGTGTTCTTAGATAGCTCTTTGGTATTGGGCATGATGTAAAGGTTGTAGTGTGATTGTGTGGACAAGTGTCTTTTAAACAGGTGACAAGTTTAAACAGGTGCAATTAATACAGGTAATGAGTGCAGAATAGGAGGGCTTCTTAAAGAAACAGGTCTGTAAGAGCCCAAATTCTTGCTGGTTGGTAGGTGATCAAATACTTATTTGATGCAATAAAATGCAAATTAATTATTAAATTTTTTAGATACACTCTCAAAATTGGCAGTGTAACGAATACTCATTTTCCCCACAGCATGTTGCCATCTAGCCTATGCTATGTTTATTGCAGTTCCTAATCCTTTGCTTTTGTCTCTCTCAGGTTGTTTCCAGCTATGTAATGCCTTTAGGCAAAGCATGGAAATCGACCAGTGTCTGCTGGAGTCATTACCTCTGGGGCAGCGGCAGAGGCTGGTACGACGGATGCGTTGCGATCAGCTGCGTGCATATTATGAGCGTGAAAGGACACTGCAGAAACAGAGCTCACAGAATCTCAGCAGCAGCCATCGCAAGAAAAACGCCATCAGCTTCCCCCTCTCTGACATCCTCCAGGATGCCATTATATGGCATGATGATGAAGAAGGTGAGTCACGGTGTTCTGAATCCACAAAGGTTTGCATTATCGAACCACTGTATGCTGTCCTATAGATAGTGGGTTAAACTGTATTAAGAGGGACGTCTGTCTGTGGGTTGCTGTGCTTTGTTTTCTCGTATGGAAAAAAGACCAATATTCTGTGTGTGAATCCACATTCCTGAGTGATGGAGCGGGAATGATGTATTGAGCAAAGTCAGCTGTTTCTGCCTATATGGTAGGAGGATCCATTTTCATGCCTCTGAGCAAAGGCTGAGCTAAGCCAGCTCGAAGTGTTTAGGACAAAAACTGTTTAAAACCCATCAAATATGGTGTTTACAGCGATTGGTCAACCCCCTTACCACAGAATTAGTCTGAAACAATTATTGTGCATTTGTAACAAATTTCCTGGTATTTCTTTGATAACGATAATTTGATTTGACTTTGTGTCCTCCAAATGCTGCTTACTATAACATCAGTGGAGAAAACACTTAGTGAAATTTTGCTGCAAAAAAGCAACAAATGGCAAGTTTTAATTGCATTAAAATTTCCTTAAGATTTGCTGATCATGTTTTTGCGCTGGTAACATGGCTGGTTCAAGTCATGGTCATAGACATCTAATATCAATGTTTGTCAGAAACTTCATATTCTGCATGTTTGCAAATTTGTTAGTTGAGTTGTCGTTAATGGCTACCGATTTCCGACCTAGTTTGCAAGTCTTAAGTCTTTTCAAAGCCAAATCACTTTCAGTTGAGTAAAGAGAATGTTTAGCAATTAAATCATGCATGGACCTGTGAGGCTGGTTGTATCTGTATTTTGTCTCAAATTGTTTCAATCATTTTTAACTTCAGTTACTTGCTTGATTTGTGATGCCTATAGGTGCACTTGGTGAATATGTGCAGTAGTCTAACCCACTTGGCTACACGATGCAGTAAATGCATAAACTCGGTGTGATTTTGTGCGTTTTTTGCAAAGTGACAGACATTTATGATAATGTCAGCATGCACATTTGTTGTTAAAACCACTCTTTGGAGATTATCTGAAAGAATACCAATGGGAACCCTTAACCTTCTGGGCAGTATCCCAGTACTTTTACCACTACCCTGGTCACAAGACCCTGATCAATTAATTTAGATTTGTCTAGGACCCTAAAGAACATAATCCTGTTCTGCTCTCAGAGTTATCCATAAACTCGATCTACTTGATTCCTGTTTGTAGTTCTTGTAAATCTGCTTTGCGACATTGTCTAATGTTAAAACAATAGTGCTATAAAAATACAATTGAGCTGAATGAATCATTTTCATCATATAACTGGTGTGACAAGGATTATAATCCTTTATAATCCTTAATAATAAATAATCCTTAAAATAATAATAATTATTAAGGCAGAGATTGAAAGATAAAGCAGATAAAGCAACTGCAAGAACAGCTGTTCTCAAGCACCTGCTAATGAAGGCGAGATCTTAATCAGACAAACATTATTCTGTGGTGACTGGTTTAAGTGAGTTGTAAAGCTGCAGCTATGGATTAAAAAAAATTTCTTAGTGCCTGGGTGCTACATTTCCAAAAAGACCAAGCCTCTTCAGATTGGGGGTCATCTTGGCATCTTGATGCTGATATTGCTTAAGTATAAGCATAATACACTAAATACCTGCCATTATAGTCTATATCTGATTTATTTTTCATTTTATGATGCTGTGTACAGATTTCTTTTCTGTTCTAATTTTAGGAAATAATTATATATGGTGATTAAAGCGTTGCTATTCTAGATATAATCTAATGTTGGTCTAAGACTTTTGCACATTATTGTTAAACCTAAAACTAAGGATAACTTTACCTTGTCCTTTTTGCTTTGTGGACTGAATGCACAGACTGGATTTATACATCATATAGAGTGGTATATAGTTTAAAATAAACATTGCTTTTCATGAGCCCAAACTTTACACATTACCAGTTTCTCTAGCCTGTAGCATCTGTTTGCACCTTGCTATTTTCTTTCTCTTGTAAATTTTGCAATCTGCTAAATTGCTAACTGTACCTATCACCTGCCCACAGCATGTTTGTCATTGTGCGACAGTGATAGCCATGTGTGTGAAACAATCAGCTGTGCATGGTAAGATGGATAAAATTAGGATTTTTTTAGCTGTTGAGTTACTAGAGTTGAGGATTCGTTTGCTAGTAGTAATAGTCTAGAACTAGTAGTACTAGTCAGCTGCATATTAGTAGGACTGCCAGACAAATAAAATGTAATTTTGTGGCTGTTGGACCCTAAAGTAATAATTTGTTTGTGCGCACAGATGCAAGCTGGACACCCAACTGTAGCTTGCTAACCCTGTAAGATTAGAGGTTTATTTGGCAAACTTTGTCTGTTTATCAGGCTCAGGCAAAATAGAACCTGGCTGCTGAACTGTCTAGGCATCAGGTCAGGTCTTGAGGTGGCTTATCAGAACCGAACTCGCTGCAGGTGGAATTATCAGGATCTTCAAATGAGACAAAACTGGCGCATGATAGGTGCAAGCTTCTAAAATGTAATAAGAGGCAGCTGATTCTGTTTCAGAATATTAAAATAAAAAAAGATTATTTAAATGTCAATTGATTGAATAATGTTAATGTTAATAATGTTTGTGTCCGCATTCAGACAATCTGAGAACCAGGGCAAATCAACTTTGGGACTGATACAGAATCTTGACTTGAACATATTGCATGCTAACTGTGCATTAGACTCTGAAACCATGGTAATGGTATCCCAAGATCTAACTTGAACAACACAATTTTTTTTAATCATTTGCCTTGTATTTTGGAGTGCAGTAATTTGCATGGAACTCTGACAAATGTACAAAGCAGTAAATAACCCCAATGCATTTAGAAATAAATGTAGCACAGCCAGTTAAAGTGTTTCTATTATTTGGTGTAATAACTGTAGGTCTACACCGAATGAACTGCAAAAATTTGCTTTACCTGTACCATCCAGTAACGCCTTTTAATTTCCCATTTGGTGCTGGAGAGAGAGCTCACTTGATTGCCAGTCAATGTTCACATCAGTGTTTTCAGGAGTTGAGTTAGTAATATATAAAGCCCAAAGAAGCTTTGAATTCTTAGTAATTGTGAAAGTGTTTATTAAAATAAAACGAATAAAATGCTTTGTCAAATACTAGTTTCTAAATCCTTTGCAGTATGGTTTGGAGTTTTGTCATTCTCTCTATATTCTCTGATTACTCTGGCTTCTCTTTTTTCTAACAGTTTAAACAGCTGTCAGCCCAATTCTGTTTCACCCCTCACATCTCCAAGAAGCCTTTGTGGGTCAGTGTGTACATCCCACCCATTGTCTACTGACTGGGTTCAGCTGGTTCGCTGCACCAGCTGGTGTTCTTGTTGGAAACGTGGCAGCCTTGGCTGAGGATAAATGACAACTTTAGCCCACCTACTAAACACTAATTACAAATCTGGCAGTGGGTGCTGCTTTTGTTTGATCACGGAATTTCTCAGCCAAACAATCCTGCTCAGCATTATGTGGAAATGATTTTGACAAACCAGGGACTCCATGGGACTATTGATTTCTTATGGCTTCAAGAGGCCACAGTAGGTCGTGTCTAGTGTTAATTGTTTAATAGTTTCTGAATGAATCTGTGAAATAGTGTCTGTGTATTGTCTCAAAACTGAATACAATTAAATTGTATAAATGTGTTTCAGACAATTTTACTTGGGTCTGCTTTATTAGTTATGATGCAAGAAGATTTTAGTCAGCTTTACTAGCTATTATCATGCTCTCCTCAAGGAGTGAAGATGAGACGAGAGTGAAAGTTTTATAGAAAGAAAGACCAAGCAAACCACATACGGGTAGATCATATACAATTGTTTTCACTTGAGTGTGTTTTGTTTTAGGCTGCTGGTCACAAATGTCGCCACAGTTTTCACTATTTGAAATTAGAGGTTTCCAAGAATGGATGCCTTTATTTGTTGGTACACAAATAACAGGTCAACCAATGACAGAGTTTGAAGATCTGTTAATGGGGCCAGAGATCATGACATGGTAGAGATTTAAGGATGTTGAGAATTTTCTTGGCAACTCCAATGAGCCGCAAACCACATTGAGCAGATTGACAGCATGCTTAAAGCATACAAAACCATCACTGCAGCATGTCATTAAAATTCGATTTTTTCTTTCCTGCTGAACTTGGTGCAGTCAACGATAAATATGGTAAATGCATTCCCCAGGACATTGTGACTGGGAAAAGTGCTGACTGACTTGTTGGTTAGTAACTCAAGAGGCTTCAGATGCTGAACTGCTGCAGACGTTTGCTGAAAAACATTTTAGGCTCAGTTAAATTAAGTGTCATTATTAGGGATGCAATGATACTCTTGATTCGATGCTCTCTCGCGCACTCTTCAATTTTCTCAGCATTTGCAATCTAGAAACAGATGTTTAAAATTGTAAGCAAAATGCACTATTGTAGCTTCACCATATTTTGAATAACCAACTAGAGTTCAACATTTACACTCCTAGTTTTTGTAACCAAAAAAAGTGCATCTGTAAACTTGCTTTTAAACTTTGTTTAATGATTTCAGTGTGGATTACCAGCCAAAAGGCAGTTGAATTTATGTCTAGCTCACTGGCTGTAAGGCAGGAGAATTAAAAATGTACTACACCTGAAACCGAATTCTTAAAATGTATAAAATGCACTGCATATGTTGTTGTTGTTGTTGTTGTTGTTGTTGTTGTTGTTGGTTCTGCATTTGATTTTGGATCGTCTCACATGGTCTTACTGATTAAGCTGAGTGACTAGAGTACCAGTGTTCAAAACACAACAGGCAGCATAAGGTAGAGTCTAGCTTACTAATTATAAAGTAGTATAGTTTTAATGGGCAGTGTGTTTATACAAATCTCATATCTCTTTCATTGTAGTGATTAAGGGATTGAAAGTAAAAGGTAAAAGCAAAACACTTACTCTATTGATTAACTCGGACCTAGCATAGGTGATTTTCCTGATTTGCCAGTTTTCTGAGTTCTTCTCCCCAGACAGTTTTTCCCCAAAGGGCTATAATTACCATTTTAGGAGCTGTGGTGGAATTATTGCCAAAAGTATTCACTCAACAATCCAAATAATTGAATTTAGGTGTCCCAAATTCATTCCATGTCCACGTCTATGAAATCATGCACCTAGGCATGCAAACTGCTTCTCCAAACATTTGGTAGAATGGGTCTCTCTCAGGAGCTCAGTGAATTCCAGCGTGGGATCGTGATAGGATGCCACCTGTGCAACAAGTCCAACTATGAAATGTTGGCGCTACTAAATATTCTACAGGCAACTGTCAGTGGTATTTTAACAAAGTGAAAGTGATTGGTGTGAATGTGACCTTCAGATCAAAAACCGTGTTCTCTGGAGTGACAAATCAAAGTTGGATCACTTCATGATCCTAACTTTTATGGGGAAAAGTTTGTGGTTGACCCTTCACTCCAACCTGATAGAACACCTTTGGGCATTGACTAAGCCAGGCTTTCTCATCCAACATCAATGTCGATCATGAATGCACTTCTGAAAGAGTGGTCAAAATGTCATTAAATTACACTCCTAAACCTTCCTAGGTTTAGCCTTCCCAGAAGAGTTGAATACATATTTGCAAAGGGTGTGCCAATGTTATATTAAACACTAAGGATTAAGAATGAAATGTAACTCGTTCATGTGTGTGAATTCAGACTAGCGAATACTTTTGGCAATGTAGTAATTATTGTTAAAGTGGGGCAAACTGTAGTCACCCCGTATATTTAATATCAATTTGTGTTCAAAAGCTGACTGAGCTGCCTCGCCGTCGTGGATGTTCATGGTTTTTGACAAAGCATAAAAGTTGTGAACTGATGTTTCAGAGGGTCAGTGTTGAATACTCAATTTAAACTATAACCTTTTTTTTTTGTAGTTGATTGTGTGGGTTGTAGAAAGTGTAGGATGTCAGGGCATGGCAGTCAGGTGGTTAGGGGTGCTTGGATTTGTGCTGGTGTTTTGGTTTGGATTGTGTAGACGATGCTAAATCCACAGTGCCCAAACAAAAAGCACAGTTTTCTGTTTCGGTGAGTGCTGCAGCTGCCACCTCACACAGATCAGCAGAAAACAGAGCCAAGATACCAAAACAATGGTGCTTTCAGCTCACAAGATAGTTTGTGAACTTGACTTTGTGTGTATCTACCACTTAGAAAATTTACTTACATTTTTATAAACCTAAAACCTCACCTAATTGATGTAAGCAGTGTAGATAATTGTTTTTTGTGATTAATTACCTCGTATGGTTAAGAATGATCGCCTAAGTTTATTATTGTTTTAGCTTCACCAAGAATGACATTTCAAAGTATAGCATGGTACATGACCTCTGAGTGTATTGGAGAAAACGTGGACAAAATTGGATAGATGTAATTAACCTCTTAGATGTTTAATGTCATGATTTGGATGTAATAGCTGTGAGGTTTTAGTTAATATGTGATGGAAAAAATGGATGTTAATAAACACACACACACACACACACACACACACACACACACACACACACACACACACACACACACACCGCTC